>VZRH01006084.1:9162-26365 GCA_013397555.1 Urocynchramus pylzowi
GGGGCGGGGGGGGGCAGGTTTTGGAGGTGGTTGGTTGGTTGGTAGGGTTGGGTTTTTTCAGGGAGCAGGGTGTACATCTAAAAAATTTCAGACCAGACCAGGAAAAAAATCTTTCATTTTAGAAACCTTCATCGCTACAAGAACCAGATCACACCACAATATTCAGGCAGCAGTAGATATAATGCCACACCCCATTTCTTTACCAAAATGACTGATAGTTGAATACTTCAGGGTAATTATTAATCCATGAGCTCTCCTTAGATATTACCCAACAGACCACCCAAAGTTTTAATCCTGTGCTGGGAAAAGCTCTGTCAGCTGAATTGATACTGAAATCTTGGTTTCCTCTGGAATGTTACGCCCTGTGTCAGCTTCCCAGAAGTACCTAGGCAGGATAGCAGTTGGATTCCTAATTGGACACCAGTCCCTGTAAATGTGTCAGAAAAAACTGCGAGACAGTGACCTCAAGACAGTGACAATTGAATAATGAAATTTAGAAAATTTTACAATGTGTGTCATTCTAGAAATATTTTTCAGGAACTGGTGCTCAGCTCCAAGCTGGAGTCACAAAGTCTCCTCCTCTAGGTGTTCCCAGCTCAAAATTTAATGTCTCTGAAAGGCTCAATTTACCCAGATATTCTATTTTCTTCATTCAACTTAGAGAAGAACAAGAGATGCACAAACATGCACAAAAGCCAAGACTATATGAATTAATGATCTTGTCTGACCCCAGACTTTGAGAATCCACGTAAGATACAACATTACCCAGAGCAGACAGGAAATTTTACTCAAAAAAAACCATTTTAAAGAATAATTAATATTCAGTAAAAAGGAAAGGCTGGGTGAATACCTTACAATTTCTTCCACCCTTGCACAAAGGAACACATTAATTCATGTCAGTTGTTTTCTTACATGTGCTTTTTCATTTCATAATATCCTAAGAGTGCATTACTTACTCTACAAGAGACAAAACTGGCAAATACTTAAATTTAAGCAGGTGATATTCATGGGAAAGAATTCCAGACTCTGTAAAGATCGCAGCCTCAGTAGAAATTTGATTCTAGCAGTAATATTTGCCTAGTGAGCTGATGAAAGGAGATGATCTCTGCTGTGAGAGCGATTCTCCAAAGGGCTGAGTGCTGATCTAACTTTGAAATTACACACTGAAATTTACTTCTACAGCATGCATAGAATCTAATCAAAAACTGCCAACATAAATTCAGGTTTTATGAACAAGTGCTGGCAGCTACTTACAGATATTGAACAGACCAGCAACAGTTTGCAACTATTTTATAGAATATAGAATTTAAAATAATCAAATATAAGGAACAAGGGAGCAGAAAAATCTTAGTTTACTCTTTTAAAAATTATCTTCTCAATTTTAAAAACAAGTAAGCAAATAAAGTATGGCTATCTTACTCCAACTTGCTAAGAAAAAAGGGAACCTAAAAAATACAAAGAGAAAAAAGCATTCAGTCTAAATATGTTAATCTCCAATTTGCCAAAATAAGAATAAGAAAAGAAACCTTATCTCTCTGAATTAAGGGTATTTTACTCATTTTTCAGCCTTTTGGGGATAAGATACAATCCATTTTTCTGAGGATATTGCATTAATTTTATATATATTTAGATGTGCATGTAAGTATATATATATATCTATCTATGTATATAGATATATAGAGAGATACTAGGCAGTCTATAAAGTTAAAAGATGGAGTGTGCTTATTTTTTTAGTAAAAAGCTGTAATAATTTCTATTGCTCAGCTTTTTCATCTTCTTTACAGTTTAGGTATGTTGAATTCTGTCACTGCAAGCATTTCATTCAGTGAAATCAAAGCTAAAATAATTGTGTGATAAATATCAGCCTGAGACTCAGGGAACACCAGATTATTAATAAACCAACCTGATGATCTTATTTTTAAGTCATGAATTTTAAAAGACACGTATTTAATTGCACTATTGGAAAGGTGTGAAAATTAACTTCTAAGGAAAGAGGGAGTTATATTGTGATTTCCTCTTTGCTTTAATTAAGACTAGCAAGGAAATTGTTTCTTTTGTTAAGGGAATAAAGGAGTTTTGTCTTTACCTGATGCTGTTTCTATGCCTGTGTAAAACATAACTGTAGAAGAATGGAGGTGTGTCTAAGGATACTTTCCAGAAATAAATGTCTCAAAGCACCAAATCCTGTCTAAAATTCAGGATAAAGCTCTAAAAGAAGAAATTGATTCTCTTCTACCTTTGAGCATCTTCTCTAGCTTGTAAAAAGAAGACAATAGAGAGCTCAGTGAGTGAAAGTATTAATTAACAATTTCCAAAGACTCCATGATTTGCAACACAAGCAATTGCTGGTTTAAGGCTAATACTGAATTACATTATTGAAATGGATCATTCAAATTTGACAGTCCAAATAAATTAATTGAAGTCCATAAGATAATGGCAACATAATAAGCATTACATAATGACATCACCTACCTCCATGATGTTAAAAAAATATACAATGTCTGAATTCCAGAAATTCCATTGACATTTATAATTAAAATGCCATGTACATCATACTTGTAGACACCCCTTTTCCCTCCCTTCCCCTTTACAGTTACAAGAACAACAAAAAATTCAATTAAACAATACCATAGGACCTGTTTAGGGCGGAAAACCACAGGAAGCCACAAAGGAAATATTGCCTGCTTTGGAGACTAAAACAATTTGCTAGCCATGATGTGAGCAATTCCACAACTTTCCCCCTTTAGAACCAGAATGTTTTCCAAGGTATATTTAATTTACTTGCACAGACTTGGCATTCCTCATGCCTTTTCCTTCAGCTTCCTATGGAAATCTGTATCACCATCTGTCCTTTCACTGATCAGCTCTTCCCCAGTTGTGTCTTGTGTGGGCACACAAGATATTTACCAGGTTGTCCCAAGTTTCTCCTTATGGAAACTGATTTTTCTCTGCCCTACCACTCCACATTACAAAAAATCCACCAAGTTTCCCACTCAAGGCATCTGAACTACATGCCCTTCCTGAAAATAAGCCTTCAAATGATAATCCCTGTTGTACTTAAAACTTTACCATAGATCTAAGCAACTAAGCTTCTTCACATTATGTTAAAGCCCATTACGTATGTCAATGATTTTTTTTTAATTGCTAAATATTGAATGACAGTTTTGCACTAAGGTATTCATACATTTTTGTTATCGCTAAACAGGATCATGAAATTATAGAGATTATTTCTATAATTTCATATATTTTATGAATATCTTTATATATGAAAAACTGAGAAATGGTCTGACCTAGATTGTTTTTTTCCTAAGCCACAAGTTTGTTTCTCATTTCATGACTGTGGACAGTGGGAGAAATGAATGGTCACTAGTACATTTAATTACTTTGGGACTACTGTGTTTCAGAGTTAATTAAAAGATGCTAACATATTTTCATTTTCCCATAGGAGGACACAAGGAAAAAAATAAATTAAATCAGGAAAGAGAAATTTCTTATGTTGCTTCTTTGAAGCTGTACCTTCTTCACTTGCCATTAGAAACTCACTCGATGGTATATTTACCACAATAAAATGTGATGAATGAAAGGGAAAAATAAACACTGTGATTGTTTATATAAACAATATACATATACATTTTATATGTAAAATATTCTGTGAATTTGAGTACAGATACTAAACACAACTTTTAAATTAATCCCAGACACAAAGTATTAAACTCTTCTTTTTTTCCAGAGGAGAGCCCAACAGCCAGCAGTGCATGATCCCAAACCAATATCAAGCCTGACAGGGTATAGAGCTGTTCAGCTGCACCAATTCTTCAGGAAATGTTCCTCCTCCCCCTCTGGAGTGATGAAAGAAAAAATATCAATATCACTCTGACAAATCAGCAGACGAAAATATGATAGGAAATAGCCTGTTTCAGGCTGTTTCTTGCCATTTTATTAAAGATCAAATCAAACTTGTCCATCCTCAGTGCATCCTCTTTACCCCAATACAAGAAACATAAAAATCATGTTTTAAAGCAAGGGAGACTACCCATCTGTTACACCAATGATTGACAGAAATTCCATTTCTGAAAGCTGAAATGGCAGATGGCCTTTCCTGAACCTCATCAGATGGATTTGTCATAAAAGGAAATGTGTCCTTTCATTTGACATGCTCTTTCCCATTGATTTCCAGATGACAACTAGGAAATGCACTGAGAAATAAACAAGCCAGGGCCTCGGACTTTGTTTCATGAGGACTGGGGATTTTCTTGAATTTCAATTTAATTTTCCATTAAATGAAGATATACTGTAATACAGTCAACTTCAGAGGGGGTTTGGAATGAGTCCTTTAATTTCCCCACATTGAAAATGACTTTAGAAGCTGAACTTTTGCAGAATGCCAATGGAGTTATTAATGGAGAGTTCAGGATGAAGTTGTGGGCACATTGTGTGGTAAAGATATTTACCTTCTTTCAGTCTTTCAGTACTATTATTTAGAACATGGCTTTAGTGTTGTGCTCTTTCTGAATACTTCCATTTCAGAATACAATTATCTAATTTAAATGGTCAGATCTTGGGTTTTACTTATATTTTGGATCAGGGGGAAAGTTTCAGCAGAACACAAGGACACTACAATTTCTTAAAGGGTAAAAAAGGGTCGTCCAGGAGCATATTTAATCATTAAAGACAAGTTACTGTCCAATTCTGCAACGTAGCAAAAACAGTTTCCTCTACACCCAGCCTTGCCGCTGATTCCAGGAATTTCTACTGATTGGTTAGTACTTCATAGTCCTTTATAACACAGGTATGTCATGCCCATTAAATTAAATTATTGATATGAGTTTCAGACTAACATTAAAGTTCCATCTTGAATTTGCTTGCTCTTTAAAACCCCTTTATTCCTCATCTCTTCTGCACATGGGTCATAGAGACCCACCAGGTGCGTATCATCATCAAAATATAATTTATTTGAGGACTACAAAGCAATTTCGATCTAGGAGTTCATTTTTTGAAAGGTTTCTGAAGTGGATACAAGGAATGTCAAAGCTATTAGGCTGAAAACATTTGATAAAACAATTCATTATTTAATCGAGGACAGCATGTTTCCAGGAAAGTGGGAGAATTGCCTTGTAATCCAATCTGTTTCCATCAACAAGATGAGACCACTAGAACTTTTCCAATTGAAAAAATACAGGATTTAAGCCGTAATTGTGATTTATTTATATCCTAAATAACTCTCTGAATTGAATTCAACATTGTAGTTGCAAAAGTGCAGAACTCCAGCATGGAAACTCTTATCAGCAGCCATGGCAGTCGAGGGAGCTGAAGTTACAATTCTGGGAAAAAACAGAGAGATTCTTCTGCCTGCAGCACTTACAGAAAGCCCTTTTTCAGGCAAAGGTTGCCAAGAGGAATTTCAATCTGAAAAAAACTTCCAAGATTGAGAGGGGTGTAAAGATATGATAAAATCTTCAAATATTTAAAAGGGAAAATTAAAAAAAGAGAACAGTTTTTCTTCCATGTCTGCACCAAATGGGCTGGAAAAAATTGGCCCAATGTTGTAGCACAGAAGTTTCTGAATTGTAGTAAAAAGAAAAGCACTTTTATAATAAATAAATTAATGGGGACAAACTGCTCCATGGCTGGAGACCTCAAGAACTGGTTTGAAAAATCAGTCACTGAGGACGGATTGACATGAGGGCAGAAGCTGGGCTCTATTTCCTCAGAGATTTAGACACAGACAAAAGAAAAGCATATCTAAGAAAATATGTAAGCATGCTGGTTTGTTTAAATCCAAACAGCTTTTTTGGCAGATATATTTTCTCTCACACTGGAGCCTGTGACAGGCAAAGCAGTACCTTACTGATGGGACAATCTGGTTCTGGCAACTCTGCAAGATTTTGAATGACCTTAATTTAAAAAAAAATTTAAAAATTGAGACAAAAGGAAAACTTTGGTCCTGAGACAGACTCAACCTCCCGTGTCAAAAAGTTCCTATTTTTTTCTCCAGATTGAGAGTTTGACGCCTTTTCATTTTAGTAACATAGAGGACCATTTTTTTTTCTTCTTTTTTTTTTTTTTTTTTTTGGTAGGAGTGGTAAAGCAAACCAAATCTCACATCATGTAAGGAGAGTTGTAGAGAAAAATCTCCTGTATTCAAGCTCCCTGAGGAAAAAATCAGGACTGATTTTAGGAATTAAGACTTATTTAGGGAGCAGTGGTAATGCACATAAATAAATTTAAAGCCAAGAAAGAATTGTAAGAATAATTGAAATCTTAAGAGTCTGCTAATTAGTCCAGGTCTAAGCATTAAAGGGAAGGAAATAATAATGTATTTTAAATATCTGCATTGTTTGATTTCTCACCTTTTCCTCGTGTCATTCTCATGCTTCCACTGCTCCACATGTGAGTTTCTCCACATGTGGGGTCCCCACTGCCAAGCCTCTGCCCCATCCTTTATAACATAATCCCTGCACTCTTCCTGTGCCTCCACTTCTCCAAATCTGCCCTTTCTCTCAAACTAGGACTACATTTTTTAATGCTGCATTGCAGTGTTAGATTTGTAAGTATCTCACTCTACACAGAAAACCTACTTGTTGCATTCATCTTAATAAAGATGTACATATAGATATAGATAGATATAGATGATATAGATGATACAGATATTGATATATTATATAGATGATATATTTCTATTAGATAGATATAGATTATACAGATATAGATTATATAGACATAGATATAGATGCATAGATACAGATATATAGATATATAGATATATATAAATTTAAAAATTCCACCATGAAAAAACAACCAAAAAACCAACAACAAAACCAAAAAAAATCCCCCCCAAAAAATCATCATCACTGTCCCCCTCTCCTTCCAGATAAATAATTACTGAAAGCAAAGTGAAACAGACCAGCTGAACTCTTGAATACTTTTCTTTAGACATTGCCCCCTCCTTCAGACACTGGCTACCAAATTCATTATTAATCTTCTCCTCTGCCTTGGGATCTCTCATGAATGACTCTCAATCCATGGGTTTTTTGTTGGGTTTTTTTTTGTTGTTTTGGTTTGGTTTGGTTTGGTTTGGTTTTTTGTGACAAATAGGTGTGAACATATGGCAGTGGAGCAATTCCTTTGAGGGTGCAACAGATTCATTGCTCACACACAAGCTGTACAGCGTGTCTGACGTGTGCAGCTGTTCAGGGCTCAGGAATGAACTGCAGAGCTGATCTCCAGAATATCCCTGCTCAGGAATTCAGGATGTGGGTGGTGCCAAGAGAGCTGCTGGATTCCTGAAAATCCTATGTTTTATCAAATAAATCTGGGTTTGAGGCAAATGCTGGCATGTCCTGGGGTAAAGAAAGGAAAAGGACGTGGATGTGGTATTGTCACCTTGAGTTACACTTAGTTATTTTTATTCTCTACAGGTTTTGTCAGCTGTGCTTCTGCCACAAGGACAACCAGCTGCCAACCTCAGGACCTACAGCTGGGAGTCCTTGTCCCCCCCCACACACACAAGGACACATCTCAGTTCTCTCCTACTCCCTAAACTACTCCAGTCTGGCCTTATTTTCTGCTTGACACAAAACTTTCTCCTTCCTTCCTTCCTTCCCTCCACAGTCTTGCTGTGAGACCTCCCTCTAATGCTTGCTCCCTTCCAGTTGGGATTCAAGACACAGCAAAGCTGCTGTGTCTGACATGTAAACAGCAGTAGAAATTCTTGACCCTAAAATCCAGCTGGTTTGTCACCTCCCTGCTGATGTTCTCCTAAACATGCTCTCTATTTTGTGTGAAATAGGAAAAAAAAATTTAAAAAAAAATTAAAAGTTTAAAATCATGTTCTCCAGCTCCCTAAATTTTCACTGAAGTTACAAAATTGGTTGCTTTTAAAACCATTGTCTTAAAAAGAAAAGGAAATTTCATTAAGGCAAGGTGGACTCTTCTGCCTCTGCTTTTGACTGACAATTATTTGCTTCAAAAAAGTCCCTTTATATTATGCTTACAAACAGCAGTGTCTCCCTCTAGGATTTCAAAAATCTATGTTTTAAATAAAATCAAGTAAGAGACTAAACAGAGGAAAGGAGAGCAAACATGAGAAATGACTGGTTTTGAATTAACAGATAACAATATTTATTTGCTTACATAACCAAACGTGAACATGCAAATAGAGTTTAGAGCTTTTATACAGCTTCTGCTGGTTAGAGATCTCCACCCAAAAATGTGTAAAATAATTTCACACTGTCAATCCATCTGCAATAGGATGTTTGGCTTGGCAGTTCATTAGTCCTTTTGAGTTCAGATGCTACAATTCTGCATATTTACAGGATTTTTCTTCTTGTATTATTAACAGCAATGGAACACTCAGGTACTGAGAAAACAAGGCAACAACTAAAGCATTAGGTCTGGAATAATGTAAATATATAATAATTTACAGAGACATCTCACTGCATAGTTTGCTTTGCAGATTGCTTTATTGTATTTCTTCATTATCTGGTGTCCCCCACCCAATTACTGACAGGAATCATTAGACAGGCAGTCAAACAAAATGTGCCAACATCAAGGAGGTTTCAGTGTTGGGAGGAGAAAATTCAGGTGAAAACCAAAATACCCTTCCTGACTGGGATTTTCAAGGTATTATGAAAAATTAAATTGCAGATGGCAATCTCTGTGGCCTTCCAATAATTAATATCAGATCTTTAACCAGAATTTAGTTCCTCAGACAATGAAAAGGAGGGTGGCAAACACAATTCGACAACCATTGACAAACACAGTGCTGTGAGCTGATGTGAACATTTCTCCAGCCCTGAGGCTGAGACCACCAGATGGCCTTCAATAAATTCCCCTTTTGGCTTGTGCTCTTGTATGCCAAATAATTGATGAGGGTCTGATAACTGCTCTGCCAAAGGAGGAAGTGATGCCCATGGATTCCACATTTGTGCAGCATTTATTTAATATGTGAAGGGATTCAGTGTGGAAGAGGGCTCAATTTATAGACTCTACTTGTGAATAAACACTTCTAAGTTACTGGTAAACATAGCGGAATGCTCCAAAGCTGAAATAATTATTAGAAAGATTAATTAGAAGAAAAGTTAGAAAATGCATGGCCCCAAAATATATTTGTTTTTAAAAAGGTATGTCTCTTTCTGTCTATAATATAAAACAATCCTGGAAGATTCCATTCTTGCAAAGGTAAAGTTCTTTATGCTTTACAACACTGTAAATGTTACCAGATCTATGAAATGTCATGGGAATGTAATTTTAGGTGGATTTGAAAGATGCAGTGGCATTTCCAAGAGTCCTAACTGTCTTAGCAATAAATCCATAAATGGACTTCAGGGTTAGTTATTGCAGTGTCTATAACTGGTCTGACACTGCCTTAAACTTGAGTTATGCATCCTGGTCTCAACAAAGCCCAGACAAAAAGTCAAGGGCTCCACAGGTGCTGTCAGTGAGGTCCTGAACAATTTGAGCACATCATGGATTTTGTGCACTCTGTCTCTCCCTAGGCAGGCATCTAGATTTGCTTATATCAAGAGGGTGGAAGAAAATCAACAAAAATGATCAAATGCCCAGGAAGTTTGAATTCAGGACAATAAAAATACATCTTTTCAGACCTAGAAGATGAGAAATGCTCCCACACCTGACTTCCTACAAAATTGCCAGCCATGCAGAAGGGCAAATGAACTGCCAAAACAGAAACACAAAGTAGAATTCTAACCCATAGTGCCAATGTTTTAGTCCCTTTCTCTTTCCCCTTCCGAATTTTATTCTGCATGTAAATCCCACAACAAAATGAGGATTTCCCAGTTAAGACAGCTATGAAATGGCAGGATTCAGCAAGGTGGAAGATTTGTTTTCAACTCACTGCTTTCACAGAATTAGATAAAAAGGATTGCATAGTCTTAAATTTGGAAAGTCTCCTAGGAGGTTTTCTGGGAGCTGCTCTGCTGAAATGGCCCTGATTTCATGGTTAGTAGGAAAGGCTTCAGCTGTCCACAGGGCCAAGGAGAAGGTGGTGTTTAGGGCTAAATTCACATTAAACATGGCTCAGAATTACTAGCACAGGCATCAAGATACTAACAGTCACCATTTTAGAGCTATTGGTTGTTCAGAAACCCTGATTGTCAGAGAGCTCTGTCAGAAGCAGAGCCTTCAGCTCAGCAGTGAGGTGACCACATTTTGGGAAGCTGCTGCTCATTTCCTTCTGTCACCAGACAGAACACTACAGTCAATGCAGGTTTCAACACCTCAGCTGACAGCCTGGATCACTGGGTCAGGGGCAGCAGAAATCTCTGAACTGAACCTTTTTATTTTCCCTCTCTACAGCCCTGAAAGAGCTTCCCAGAAAGCTTCATTCAAGGTAATTGCATTTTCAGGAAATGTTTGGCTTCACCACTCACTGTTTCTTGTGCGTAGCACACACCTAAAAAAAATCCTGACAGTGTCTAAATTCTCTATGTAAGCAACACATATTAAAAACTTGTTTTTCTAATATATGTAGTTCCATTCAGGACACTAACCACACATTCATAGGGACATGACTGCACACCACACAGGTATAAGCAAAGAAAGCCAGCTTAGGATGGTTTAAAACCACAGAACCAATTCTGACAGCTATTCCAAGGGAAGCCAAGGATCAGGAGTTGTTGGAAAAGGTCCACATTTCTGTTAGCAAGTTGATGTCTTATTTATTGCTTCAAATAATGAAAGAAATATTCAACACTATTCATAAATGTTGAGATTTTCAGAGAGGCCCTGCTGAGATTTCTTCCTAAGCAAACCCCAGCCAAAAATATCAACATTTGAAAGCAGCTGAATGCCAAATATTGTGCACTGGAGTTTTGGCATTTACCTCAGAGGGTCCAGCAGTAGGCACAAAATCTTCAGAAAACTACTATCCCCTGGCAGTCACTGCTTTTACAAGGCATATTTTCTGTATGAAGAACAAAATACATAACCCTAGTCATTTTAATACCTCCATTTCAAATATTAAGACAAACAGACCTTTTAAGAATAAGCTCGAAGAGGAAAGCAAATATCACCCAGGCAGCCTACTGTGAAAAATGTGAGCTGACCTGAAAAGAGAAAATGCACCATGAGCAGGACATCAGTTTAGGCACTGCACCAACACAGTCCTCATTCTGCAGTTCCCTAGTGGTGGTGGCCTTCTTGGCTGACAAGAGATACAGATAATTCCATCATAAAACTTTATTTTTAATGTTCTGGGCCCCCAAAAATCTTTGCAGTGTGCCATAAATTGATGGGCACATGCTTTCCTGCGAGTTTCTGCCTAGTTCCCTTGCATCCAGAGGGAGATTGCTTGCACAAAGGGGGATCTTGCTTGAGACTCAACTTTTATGTGGCATCACTTTATGTTGCAGGTAATTTTATCCCTTAATAGGATGCAATATATCATAGAAGATGGGATAAACAGAGGTGAAATAAAGACTCTGGAAACTACAGACAGGTCCCACTGAAGCAGCAGCGAAGTTCTCCTACACCAGAACACATCCCATCAAAAAACACCAAGAAAACCAAGTAAATTTTGTCTTATGCTTTCTTTCCCTTTTTTCTTTTCCCCTTAGAAGAAAGCAAACACAGATGGAGATAAGCTGAAAATGATGGCATGTCTGCCAGCAAATATCTCAATGCCAGTCTAGCTAGGAACAACTCTGAGCACACAGGAAATGAACAGTTTCCTTAGCAACCAGGCAAAAGCTCTGAGAACATCTCCTCAGCCCTGTGCTGCTCTGCCCTTCCCCAGCTCAGCCTGCCACCTGCCACTCACAGATTCCATTTAACATTTTATGAGGTTCAGACGGGATGGTTTCTACCAGTGGAAGAGGCAGTAAAGCTAGAAAGGGTTGGGAGAGGGCTGGCATGGGGGGAAACCACCCTCACAGTGAGGGGGGACGTGGTTTGCACACCCTGGGGAGGAGTTCCCAGGTTTATCAGGGCTGATCCTGTCCTTTTTAAATCCCAGATCCCTCCTCCAGAGAGCCTAGGCTCTGCCCCAGGTTTTGAACCTCCTCTGCTCACATGCCTTTGCAAAGCAGCTCAGGGGTTCAGCTGGTGTTTCCTCCCCTTTTTTACAGCTGCTACCAGAAGGTATAGGGTAATAACTACATCTTTTTATGTTTTCAAAGGTCTGGCCAAATGTTAATCCATGCATATGATCTTTAGATACCAGCACTGTCCTGTACATTCCAAACTGTCCTGGAAAATGAGCTGCCTTGGTTGGAGTTGCGAGGAGAGGCAAGGGGATAGAGAGGAGAAAACAGACCATTTTTATCACCAAAAGATCCCTATATTCTTGAATAAAAATATGATTTTTTTTATTTTATCTCCCCTTATTTTTTTTTATCTCCCCTTATTTTTTTTTTATCTCCCCTTATTTTTTTTATTTGCCAAATCTAGACTTCTTCACTATGTTTTACATGTTCTCTCTTTTAACTTGAATGCATGAATTCAGATTGCCCCACCCATTTATAAAACCTTCAGCTAGTATATCCACCTATTTCACTTTCTCCACTAAGAAATCTGGTGAAAAGCCTCTGTAGTACAAATTATTTCTCTTTATCAGATGACATTTTGGTGTGGGGCTGTACAACAGGCAGCATATAGACCAGTAATAGTGCTAATACATGCTAAATCTGGAATTCCACAGCAGTTTGATCCTTTTTATCAGGGAACATAAAGGAACTGAAATTGGTGGCACACAACCAGCAAGGAATTCCTCTCCTCTTCCTGCTTCTGAGAATATAAAATTGGTTGCATCCTTCCCAAGAAATCTTAAAAGGAAGGCAACCTGTGTAAGGAAGATGTAATTTTAGGGATACAAAGACTTAAAATACATGAAATTCTCTGCTTTTCAGACCTCTTAGAATTACCAGACTCTGTCAGTAATCCCAGAAATAACCTATGAAAATGAGATGTAACTGACCTTGCTTTCATACCTGACATGTGAAAGTCTTAGACAGAGAAACAACCTCCATTTCAAAACCTAAACTGAACTTCCTCCTTGAGTTTTAAAAGTGAAGCATCCCACACAATGTGGTAGCATTCTGCAAATATATGGAAAGCTTCATTGAATTTCATATATTTTAAGAAAAAAAAAAAAAAAGCCATAGAAAGCAGTGGAACTTATTGGTTTTAATCACACAGCGGTTTTTGCTAAACTGTCCTAATGCTTCTGAGAGATGTCTGAATGAGACATGAATATAAAGAGACAAGATAGGAATCCCTCTTGACTTCAAACCATCTGTGATAGATTTCTGGAAGTTGGTGAGGTGATTATATCCCTGGATGCTTTAATCACAGCAGTATTCTATCACACACATTCCTGAGGCATCATTTTGGAAAGACTGGTCTCATCTGTCCCTAACTGATCAATCTGTGCAGCCCCTCAGAAATACTCACACCATGTCAGTTGGGTTTTCAGAACTTAAATGATTGGAGAGTTTCCAAATCCATGTTGTAAACTGAATTTCCTCATTTGCTGAAGCATTCTGCAACTTTCGGGCTGAGAATGCATCCCTCCACTGTTGTAAGCTAATCAAACATAACATCAGGCAAGAATTATTTATAAAAGTTCATTTATTATAGAAATTTATCTCATGCTGGATTTGATTGATAGTATCAAAATGAACGTTTGTTTCTGAAGGTTCTGTTTTTTCACTTGTGAGGTTGTTTTTATGAAAAAATCTGCTGGTTTAGGTGAGGAAACTCCTCTGATTTTCCAAACCAGACACAGCCTTATGAGTCAGGACAGTTCAAACAGCAGGGAAAAGGAATCAGCCTTTACTGTGCCCTTTCCTCTTCCTTCTCTCATCCTTCTTTCATCCCTCCTTCCTCTTTCTCAGACACAGAGCAGTGACAGTGCTGAGAAAGTGAAAAGCATAGATAAGAAGGAAAGCTGAGCTTGTGAAGGAAGTAAAATTAACATTGATTAAGATAAATCAATCAATCAAAGGCAGAAAGGAGATGAACTGTCTGCAAAGAAGTGACAGTGGAATGGGAAATGTGCTGAAGTAAGGGGGGGAGAGCACAGGAAGAGAGGAGATGATTTTACAGAGCAACAGCTTTCCTGGTCCCACAGTAGTTAATGGGAATTTTGATTTCGAGAGTCAGGATATTACCCATGTCATTTAAATACCAACTGGCAGATGTTTAATCTGCAGATGGGAAGAAAATTAGATGAAAGATGAGAAAATAATGTCCCTGTAGCTGTGTAACAATGCAAAGCTGTTCTTCCCTTGTAGGCATTTGGAAGCCAGCACTGCTATTTTGAGTTTATTGTTTTGGTTGCATTTGGGCTGTTCCAAAGACAGTGACCTGATTATTAACCACATATTTGAACAGGGGGAAGGTGCATTCACTTCAGGTGGCCTACAATTCTCATCATATTCTAAGGCCATGAAAATGACAGGAACCCTTTTTTACCCAAAAAGAAATATAACTGTAAAAGTAAATACATTTCCAGGACTACAGGTACCACCACAGGTACCAGAAAACTTAATAAAACATAAATACATACATGAAAGTGAAAGAAACTGATAAAAGTTGAAATAAAACCCAGCAAATAGAAATATTTCCATGTCACAGCCTTCTGAAAACCCATGGATTACTTTCCAGTAAAATTTTACCAGTATTGCAATATTTATAAAACCTCCTTGAACAGTGTTCCACAAATATTGTGAAAAATTCATGTCTTATTGCCCATCACTAATTCATATCCCCTTCTCCTCTTTCTCACATTGGATGAATTTTTAAGGCTCTTCTTTGAACAAAACAAAACAAAATTTTAAAAAAAGACAACAAAAACTATAAACCTCAGATTGACTAGAAGACCTCATCACAAGATATAATACTGTCCTCCAGTTATACACTTGTCATTATTTTATCTCCCTGATTACTCTGAGATTCCTGCTCTTCCACAAAAAAAGTAAAATTAAGAATTGTGAAGTAAAGGTAACACACCAATAACCCAGAAATCTTCTCACACTCCCATGCCTGGCTTGATCCAAGATCTTCTTATTTTGTTGCTTTACTGAATTAGCAGATAATCTTCTTAGGCAACCAAAGAAGACAAAAATCTGTGTGGAACACTCTTACAAAATGTCAACAATCGTCATTGTGTTGGCAAATGCATCCCAGAGGCACAGAGGACCCTAAAAGAGTCATTACAGAGTAAACAAAGTATTAATGAATAATGGAAAGCCTGAACAAAAACAGAGCGTGGGCAATTACAGCCCAGATGCAGCACAGGGGAGAACAAAGCAAACACGCAGCCCGAATTTACCTAAGCACTTCCCAGCAAAGAGCAATTTCTCCTCTATTGAAAAGCAAGGGCCCTCAGCAAAGAAAAAAAAACAAAACCAGAATTCAGGAACTCCATGGCTGAAATTGTCAGCTGAACCTAAGTGTTCAGGACAGCACTGCTTCAGAGCCAAGGTTTTCTGGGCATGATGAACAGTCTTGGAGAAACATCGTCACCTCAGTGGCAGGAGCTGTCCTTAAAATCCTGTTTAGTGAGAGCATTCCTTGGATTAAGCTTTAATGAGTCCTCTAAAAAGCCTGCACAGTTCTTTCCACAGATACAGCCAAATGCTAAGAGGACCTGGAGAAAAAAAAAAAAAAAAAANAAAAACAAAGGAACCGGGAAAAAAAAAAAAAAAAAAAAGCAGATCTCAGAAGTTACAGATCCTCAGTTCAGTTCAGTTGAGATAAGCAACAACAATTTTTTTTTTCTTTTTTCCACACCACTTGTGCTCAACACTTCCTCAAGAGATTTCCAGAGTTTCCTGCTCCAAGGTAGAATGGAGCACTACCCAAATAGCCTCCTTTGTAAATAATCAATATCACTGCTTTGAGCCTTTGCAAGAACACTACACTCCAGGTTAAATAAATATTTTAAAAAACATGAGGAAAAATAAATTAAAAGTACAAAGCTTGAAGGATAACACTGGTTTCCCATTTCTATATGACCCCAGTCATACATTCTTAAATAGAGAGAGTGCTTGCCAAGTTCAGCAGCAAAATACTGATTAAAGATGTGAAGAAAGTAAAAAATAAAACTACCTGGAAAAAACTACCCTTTACCCTAAATCTAACATGAACAGATCAAAAGAATGTCTGCTAAATTCCATCTCCATCCTCCTTTATAGCATGCAGAGTTATCCTGTGCCCTTTATTTCAGTCAAGTTGCATTATCATCTGATATTCTCAAGTCTCACTAATAATAAACATATGCCACATTTAAGTATTTCAATTAGACTTGCAATCATAATAGCCAGTAAAGTATCATTACAAATTATTCCCTTAAACAGAGTCCTCCAATCTATTTTGCCTCTTTGTACAATAAACTAAGCACTACATAAATTAAAGGGATTTTTTCTAGTAAATTCTCTGCACTCTGTGATGGGACCACCAACATCCTGCAGTCACCCCAATTCTCCCAGGGTCCTCCTGAACATTCCCCAATGTTCTGTCAAGATCTCAAGTGGCTTTGACTTCTTCTCACACTTTTAAAACACCAGTACAGAGTGCAGGTAATCCTTTAGTTTCTGAATAACCTTTCACAAGAAGCAATTAAATATTCACAGATATAAAGGTAAAATGTTTGAATGTTTAAGATGTAATAATTTGTCATTAATTTATCGACTATTTTTGAGCAATTGTGCCACTGACTTCTTTCAACTTCATTCAGAATTGGCAATTTTACTTGAAACCAGAGACTTTTATATCAAGTAACATGACATACATAACCAGTAACAGAGGAATTACACAGCCCATGTGAACTTGTTTGGGTTAAGTACCAGTAAAAGTGCTTTAGGCAGCAAGGAAACCTTGACGTTGGAGATTACTGAGCCTGAGATTGCTTGAGAGGACACACTGTTAAAGCAAGACCCAAAGGGCACATTTCTTTGATCAGGGAAAACAGGCAGTGAAGAGAACCTTGGAAAACAACTTGGTTTCCTTTTCATTGTAGAACAAGGCCCTGACAGCTGCTGACATCAAGCAGATTAGCTCATTCATACCGGCACTGTACACAGAAAAAAAATACATTTTTCTTGAGTGCCTGTAGCAGCATAAAGTACATGAAAGATGATAATTATGTATATATTTAGGGTAAGATCACCCTTTTAGAAAAGCATTAAAAAACCACATTTCTTGGTAAGACTGCAAGCTGCTTCTTTAATGGCTTGGATTT
>VZRH01006084.1:29422-58856 GCA_013397555.1 Urocynchramus pylzowi
GATGGATGGATGGATGGATGGATGGATGAAGGGATGAAGGGATGAAGGGATGAAGGGATGAAGGGATGAAGGGATGAAGGGATGGATGGATGGATGGATGATGGATGGACAGAGGGATGGATGATGGATGATGGATGTTGGATGATGGATGGATGGATGGATGGATGGATGGATGGATGGATGGATGGACGGATGGATGAATGGATGGAAGAATGGATGGATGATGGATGGACAGAGGGATGGATGGATGGATGGATGGATGGATGGATGGATGGATGGATGGATGGATGGATGGATGGATGGATGGCCTTGGTGTCTGCATGTGCTTCTTGCTGAATGTACCACCCTGAAAAGGTGATTTTTTGATTTTTTTAAATACTTTTCACAGAAGCATAGGATCACAGAATGTTTCAAGTTGGAAGGGACCCACGAGGATCACTGAGTCCAACTTCTGGCCCTGCACAGGACCAAAAATCCCACCCAGTGCCTGAGAGCATTGTTCAGCCACTTCTTCTATTAGGCTTATTTTCTCTTTATTGAAAAAAAAGAAAAACATTTTTAAAACCTAGCAGCCCCTCAAATTGTAATTTCTCAATGTAACTTCTCACCCATGGGCTTATTGTCAGGAGGTCAACGATGATGACCAAGTATCTAATCTCAGAATAGTATTTAGCACACTGTTCAGAAAGTATTCTAATAAGAGGATAAGCAACATAAATATTGTCAGGAAGGAAAATAAAATGACCTATAAGGTAAATCCATTACTCTCTGTGTGAGCATCTTGGAAAATATTTCTTCACCATATTAAAAATAAAGAAGATGTTTCACATTTTGGCACAATGTTACCTTGATTATGAGTTGCAAGGGCAATCTTTCAATTTCCATGCTGAGATTTCAGCAGATAATACACAACCTCTTTAGTAAAGTTAATATATTAATAAGAAAAATATCTCTCTCATGTATGCTATCTGTGAAAATATTACTTTTGGATAATGTTCCAGGAAAATTGTTTGCCAAAATACATAAGTAATTTGTTAACAGCAAGATAACATGAACTAGGATTCATGATAGTGCAAATGCTGGGCCTGAAAACAAACAAACAAAAAAANGATTAAATGGAAAATCAAGTATAACCCACCACCAGCTGCTTCTAAATCCCTGTTCAGCTCCCATCAAATGGCAGGGCAAGCTTTGCCTTCTTGAACAATTTTGAAATGCTATCACTAGTCTTTGATATGCCAATTTTTATTGAAAAATTATTATTTTACCCACAATAACCACATTAACTTAGATCTGAAACGTAGAGGCCATAAATAGTTTTTACATTAAAATCATGCACTTCATGGAAAAGACTTTGTGGAGTCTTATTTTATTCACTAACAGAGTTACAAATAACAAAATATGTCTCAGATGATAAGGCTGTCAGAAAGACATCACTAAATGTGCTATATTATTCTTAATTTTAAGGGCTATAAATATATCTGATTTGACAGAAGAAGCTCGGTCTGATCTACATGATCAAAAACCCATTGTTTCACCATTCCAATTTCTGCTGCTGGCTCAGCATGTAGAAAAAATATTTACTTTTATCCCAGAAGCAGTGAATTTCCTGATTTGATATAGGTAAAACCCTGAAACATCAGTCTGGGTTTCTTCTTTTCTCACATTTTATTTTTCTGTAACTTAGAGCACTATGAGACATCAATTGATTTTTTTTTCATGCAGCAGTTCTGAAATATTAAACATAGCCTCTTGGAAACAAAACAAAAGGAAAATGGCACTATTACCATAAATAACTGAAATAAATATTAAGGTACAACTCACCTTGGGGAAATTCTGCATTAGTTCTGTGCTCTTCCTAAGAGCTTTAGGTGTTACAAAGCCAAAATGTGAGGGAAGATTGAAGATACAGCAGAGCACTTTATCTTGGGGGTTCTTTTAAATACTTTGAATCAGGAATAAACTACTAATAAAGTAGAGAAATTTTTGTATGGGAGGCAAAGTCACTGCTCCAGCAAAGGAAGCAGTGCAGAAAGCATGATGTAACTTAAGAAACTAAAAATGTATTCTCCATTTAAATGGCAATCCCAGCCAGGGATCCAATTAATGAACTACAACAGGAGACTGCATTTAAAGGGCAGGGCAGACTAATTCCACCCCTCAGCCTTACACATGAAGATTAGCAACTATCACTTCTTTATTCTTATGCTGCATTCTGAATTAATGTATTTACTGCAAAAACTTCACAGAAAACCCTCTTGATCCCAGCAGGGGAAGTCAGCAGCAAAAGCCCTCTGGCTGGAAAGTGCAAAAATCACAGACCAGGCAGGGACAGAAGCACAGTTCACAAAGTTCTGTGAACTTTGCCAAATTATTCCACAGACAGGGATGGGCTCCAGATTAAGGTTTAAAGAGCCATATTGCAGGTTTGGCACAAGCTCTGCTCAGAGGCACATGGCAATCAGTGCATTCTCAAAGCAGCAGTGGATGGATAGATGGATGGATGGATGGATGGATGGATGGATGGATGGATGGATGGATGGATGGATGGATGGATGGATGGATGGATGGATGGATGAAGGGATGAAGGGATGAAGGGATGAAGGGATGAAGGGATGAAGGGATGGATGGATGGATGGATGATGGATGGACAGAGGGATGGATGATGGATGATGGATGTTGGATGATGGATGGATGGATGGATGGATGGATGGATGGATGGATGGATGGACTTGGTGTCTGCATGTGCTTCTTGCTGAATGTACCACCCTGAAAAGGTGATTTTTTGATTTTTTTAAATACTTTTCACAGAAGCATAGGATCACAGAATGTTTCAAGTTGGAAGGGACCCACGAGGATCACTGAGTCCAACTTCTGGCCCTGCACAGGACCAAAAATCCCACCCAGTGCCTGAGAGCATTGTTCAGCCACTTCTTCTATTAGGCTTATTTTCTCTTTATTGAAAAAAAAGAAAAACATTTTTAAAACCTAGCAGCCCCTCAAATTGTAATTTCTCAATGTAACTTCTCACCCATGGGCTTATTGTCAGGAGGTCAACGATGATGACCAAGTATCTAATCTCAGAATAGTATTTAGCACACTGTTCAGAAAGTATTCTAATAAGAGGATAAGCAACGTAAATATTGTCAGGAAGGAAAATAAAATGACCTATAAGGTAAATCCATTACTCTCTGTGTGAGCATCTTGGAAAATATTTCTTCACCATATTAAAAATAAAGAAGATGTTTCACATTTTGGCACAATGTTACCTTGATTATGAGTTGCAAGGGCAATCTTTCAATTTCCATGCTGAGATTTCAGCAGATAATACACAACCTCTTTAGTAAAGTTAATATATTAATAAGAAAAATATCTCTCTCATGTATGCTATCTGTGAAAATATTACTTTTGGATAATGTTCCAGGAAAATTGTTTGCCAAAATACATAAGTAATTTGTTAACAGCAAGATAACATGAACTAGGATTCATGATAGTGCAAATGCTGGGCCTGAAAACAAACAAACAAAAAAAAAAAGTTTTGCCAAGGAAGTTTTAAAATAACAACTTCACCATCTAATACAAAGAATTACCGTATCTAGAGGGTTCTAATATAAGCAGATTCAGCTGGAAACTTACAGGTTTGGAGTCTTTGGCCTTGCAGAATGTTGGAGACTGATGCCAATGCAAACATCTGAGCTCCCCCGTCTCTGGAATGCATTTATTGTGTGACCATCCAGAGATTTCCTCTTGCAATTCCCGTCTGGTGGATTTAATTTGGGACCAAGCACATCAGAGGAAAGGGAATGGGAGTAGAACATGCTCAGATGAAGACCCAAATAGTTTTGGGCACCATCACTTTGTCTGACCCAGAAAAAGATGAAGACCATGCACTGCTCAAGTCTTTTATTTACATGAGCCTTGCAATGAATTTTTTTTTCATTATTTGATTTTTATGCAGTGTAAGGACATTAATGTAAAACACAAGCAAAACATTCCCTGTTTTTCAGGTTCAGCTTTTCATGGACAGAAAAAAAACCCAACACCATAGAGATGTGAATTGTAAAGGTTGTGTTAGAAAAATAAATACGACAGGAGGATTCTGCCACTGTTCCCCCCCCCCCCCCCGCCTTCTGTTTCTTGTGCTAGGTTAGGTTTTATGTACAATCTAAAATGAAAGCATTAATACTATTCTTTTAATAAATTCCAGATGTGTTCCAGAATAGCAAATTTATAATGTAAATGAAGACACCTCTGGTGTCTTCACGAACAGAGCTGGAAGGCCAAAGAGCAGTCACAGGGCTCCCCATTTTCACCTACTGGTTGATGCTACACTGTACAAATTCCATGGTCTTTAGCTGATTTTCCCAGGTTTTCATACATAGAAGTTCTAGCTCAAACAATTATTCCCCCTGAAGAGAAACTGGGCAACTTTCTGAGAAACTGGATATGTTTTTCTTAAACATCAAAGTTTTGCCATTAGATTTTAACAGATAAAGTGGTGTTAACAATAGATGAGGATATTTAAAAATAAGTTATAATTTACAGTAAAGGAATTTGGTTGAATAAATGGATTGCAATGGAAAACACTGGATCTAGGGGAAAAAAATTACAGTTCTATAATTCAACCAAAAATGTGTAGAAAAGAGGGGAAAACAGACCTAATGCCATTTTCACATTACAATTAACATGAAGAAGTGACATGTGCAAAAATTCATACAGAGAAAATTTTTTTTTCCTTTGTTAGTTGTTTTGCTGTTGTTGTTGTTGTGGTTGTTGATTCCAAATAAGTCTTTTTTTTTTAAGTAAACTTCATATCACAGAAAAAAAAAAAATTGTTCAAGCAAAAAAAAAAAAAAGTGACAGGTTAAACAAAATTTTGAAAAACTCTCAAGAGCTTTAAAGTTCTGCATATACCCTTAGCATGACACTGCTGTCCTTGCCTGCCAAAGTAGAGCACTGCTTTTGGATTACACACTGTGTGGTGGAGAAAGAAATTGCTTGCTGTATAGCTGCTCTTGCTAACATCTAGCTCATCAGCTGGAAATGCCTTGTCCATTAAATACCTCTTTAGCTCTCTTTTGTCCAATTCATGGAACAGGAGCATCTCTGACAGCCAGGTAATTCTGTTTTACACAAGTGACATCCCAAGGCAGCCTGACCCTGCCCAGCTGGTGAAGGAGAGGATGCTGGGGGTGGAGGTTGGGTGTCTGGAAAGACAGGGAAAAGGAAGGAAAGCCACAGAGCTGTCACTGATAATCTCTGAAAACTGAAAGTGCTAGCTAAGTAAGCAAACCAATGATATGTCCTAAGCACTGAGTGAGCTGCTAACAAATGCTAATAACACCAAGCATGTAACAGTATAAAACCAGCAGCAATAGACTTTTCACTGCTTGCCCATGGACACAGCTTGCAAGACTTTGAAAGGATGTACTGCTTCAACTTTTCTTCACAGACAACATCTATTCACATAAACATCCAGAAGCTGAAGAAGCAAGTAAAGGACTTAGAAGTTGAGAACTCAGATTACATCAATGAACTTTTTGGACAATGGGATTGACAGGATAGGCTTCATCGTTTGTTAAAGGAACTTTTCAGATTGTAATCATTGTTTTTACTCATGTTTCCTTGTTTAGTTAAGTGTCTGCAGAGGTCCACTGGGGAAGTCTTCAGAGTAAGAAAAAACAAGGGAGCTGTGGAATCCTCTGACTGCTCCCCCTCAAGGAAGACAGTATCATAGAGTTTTCCCCACCTAGGCTGATAGAGAAGACTTAACCCACGATGCTCTGCAGCACTACTGCCAATCTACATCAGATTGCCTCCCCCATTGGCCAGTTGACACCACCCACCCCAATTATTCATCCCTCATCCCCTCTCAGGTGGCTGCCCTTGGCCCTGCCCTTTGCCCGCCCCTGTGCCCTCAGGTCATCGATCACTGACCCCACACTTAAGTCATGCAGACCACACGGTTTGGTCTTTTGTCTCTGGTCCCTCTGGCGTGGTGGATGCAGTAAAACCCTCGCTGGAATATATCATACAAAGACCCTTCCTGTCTTTCCTCTTCTGAGCTGTCTGTGGTGTGTGTGTGCGTGCATGGACTGGAAATGGCTGCTCTTGTGGCCTTACTCTGAGCGGCTTCTGAAGGAGACGTTTCAAAGAAGGTTGGAGCATTTCTACCACCTGCCACACTGCAACAGACATCACCCAGAATTATTCATCTAGATAAAAAGGGAATGTATGAATTGGGAAACTCGCAACATGGCCTGGAGGTAGCTGTGTGGGATAGCCAGAATCCATAAAATGGGAGGCAGTTGGAGGCATGAAGGAAATTACTTTAAGATCAATGGAGGGAACCTGCACTTCAAGGGTGCTATTTTTCTCCACTTAAGAAATTCTGGTCAACTAGCTCAGATACAGAAATGCAGATAATAAACATACAGGGAAGCATGACAGATTAATTATCTGTGCAGATACTTTTGCTCTATTTAACAAAAGTGCTCATGGCACTTTAATCGATGCACATTTAAAAAGACGAGATGTCATCTGGAGACTTTCTTACACACTAAGGCACAAATGATACGATTTACTCCTGTGATTAGTGAGAGCATCAAGTGTATTTAGCTCTTAAGTCACACTCACAAATAGACTGGAGCAGGAAGCAAACCCTCTACTAATAGCTTAAAACTCTTTGTAGACTCTCCTGTCTTTGTGATTTACCCTGAAGAGGACGAAGAGTCTTGCAGATTATTCAACAGCCTTTGGCCTTGCACAGTGCACAACTGCAAAACAACAGTGGAGTTGCTTTAGGATTTTATCACTGTAGGGGAGTGGAGGTGTGGACCTGTTTTCTATTGCCATCACACATACATATGTTGGTGGACATTTGCAAAACAAGCACATAAAAGATGCCTCTTGACTTTTATAAACACACAAGCTCTAAGACTGTTCAAATCCAATTTGTGATTATTCCAGTCTCAGGGAACCCAATTTGAACTACTCAAATAGTGAAAAAGATTTCTTGGGAACAATTCTAGGCACAATAAAGAAACAAATCCCCATTTACACTAAGTACTTACTATGCACTTTGGAATTTTTCCAAAGCTTAATTTTTAACTAATTATTAGCAAGAAGAAAAGCAAAATGCCTGAGAGAAATTATTCATAATAAACAAACCAGTCTGAGGTTTTAAAGTGCTGCAGTGCAAGTTCTTTGTACAACACCTGAAATGTTACAGTAATAAGTAATGTGCTGGTAATTGCATCCAAATTACCCTGCTCTCCTCCATTCAAAAGGACACCATTTCTAGGGTGTGATGTATTTCATTTTAAGCAGACAATTTAGGAATAGGTCAGGTGCCTTTTTCAGAGATATCCTCTAGTGTCTACCCTGACACAGATATTCACTGCAGTCTCCCAATGCCCAAGGAGGTGCACAGACTGTTAAGGGTTTAAGGTTATTCTTGTTTGGTTTTGGTTGGTTTGGTTTTGGTTTTGATGGGGGTTTTTTGGGTTTTTTGGTTTGGTTTGTTTTTTTGGTCTGGTTTTTTTTATTTTCCTGGACATTCTGTACTAGTCCAATANTTGGTTGGTTTGGTTTTGGTTTTGATGGGGGTTTTTTGGGTTTTTTGGTTTGGTTTGTTTTTTTGGTCTGGTTTTTTTTATTTTCCTGGACATTCTGAGCTAGATACATATATTTATATCAGCCATAGCCAAATGTCACCCATTCAAATAATTTTCATGAAAAAATCCTGTGCATTCTTCTCCAAACTTCCTAGAACAACTATGGTTTTGGAATATTTTTGTAGTTAAAGCTGCAATATCTAGTGAACTGTCTTCCCACAGGCCAGAACAGAAGGTAATATAATTGGTGGACAGGGAAATAAAAATGGCAAAACAAAGAATTAATTTGGAACCATCTAACTAAAAACCCCAAGAGTTTTATAATACTTAAATATGTGACTAGAACTTGTCCATCTAAATCATTCAACAACATTAATGCTGTGCTTTTGCAACTTATATCACAAAAATCTTGCAGAGAACATTCTTTAGATGGGGGTGGGGGGGGTAGTGGAGGGGAAAGAAGAAAAGCACCAGTGCATTTTTGTATTTATTACATGTAAGAAATAAATCAACTTTCTATGTCTTTTCCTGCCTTCTTCTCTGCTTAAATTCACCTTCAGTATGATAAAATTTCATTGTGAAATGCAACAATATTATACAGCCAAAAAGTAAACATATAGTAATAGAGGTTTTCTGCTTTTATAAATCACCAAACACAGATCATTTGCCTGTTGAAGATTTGCTAATCAAATATAACTTTATGCATTTAAAGAGGACAAGATATATTAAAATAATCCACTTTGTTTAAGTATATTTAGTTTGCTATCATTTAAAACTTTTGAAGTCTTCTCAGTTTTACCAAGACAGGCATGTACTATTTCTTTTCCTTAATATTTTGTGTTTCTTCTTCCCTTTTTCCCTGTAACACTAAATGTTTCAGCACACAAATGAATCCTTAAAAAAAAAAAAAAAAAAAAAAGCCATTCAAGTTGACTCTTTCCATCCTGAATTATCCACTTTTGCCTCCTCCAGATTCCAATTTATGTTCCAGAAGGTGGCTGGAATGAGAGTAAAAACTTTTTTTTAATTTAGTGGTTGTGTATTCTGTTCCAAGCACTACTTCTAGGACAGATTCATGCATCAAAAATTCACAACAACAAGAATATAAAATTGCTTTGGGATGACTACTTCTGGGGCACATTCAAGCATTAAATTTGTCCATTACAATAAGAAAATGAAATTGCCTTGGACCAGCCTTTAATTATTTTTTAAATTGTCCTGTTGAGGTGATGTGCAATAATCCCCTTTTGTCTTCTAGAAAGTGAACTGTATTACTTAAATAATTTTTCAGTTTCATTTATATTTCACTCTTGGTAACACCAAAACAGTGTTGAAGTTTTTTAGGTTGGAGTTTGCTTTTTTCCTTAAAGGAATACTTTAAAGCCCTTGAAAATCAACAGAAATCTTTCCATTGACTTCACAGCACTTCAGGTCAGCTCAAACATTCTAAGTCTTCCTTGAAAGGATCTTGAGAATTCTAGGAATAAAAAGTACAGCATAATGATTAGAGAGGTACCTGGACTATTTTTTTTTTTTTAACCACAAGTAAAAAGTGCCTCTCTGCATAGTTGTCTGCAAATTAAGATACTCCCAAAGCAATTTCAGTACAGAAAATTTTAGAGCTTCAGAAAATACAGGAATGCCCACCAAACAGCAGGCTGTATCAAAAGAGTTAGAAAATTAAAAGCCATGTGCAGACTGCCTGTTGTAGATTAAAGGCAGCCTGAGAAACTACAAAAACAAAACCAAAACAAAAAACTAAACAAAACAAAACAAACAAGCAAAAATCCCAACAAAAACCCCAAAACCAAAAACAAAAAACCCAACAAAAACAACAGTGAAAAAAACAAATATTAAAAAAACCCCAAAAATAAAAAATACAACTCCACCAGAATCCAAAGAAGGAAGAAAGCCATGCAGTATAATAAGCTTTTTCTGCTTTAAGTTGTTTGGGAAAATACTGACCAGAGGAGTTAGAAATAGAGTAATTGCTTCAGAACTTTTACTAGATAACAATACAAGGCAAACAGAATGTGTTAGATCTTATGCTTGCTAGAGTAGATCCATTTCCAACTAGAAATGAGAATTAAAAAAAAAAAAGAAAATTTTGCTTGAGACCTCTGAATCTACAGACTCAGACTTCATATTTCCTCTCACTTGGTGGTGAATATTCATTTCCAGTGATTCATATGATTTTAAATCATCTGTAACTTAAAAAGCTGTAATGGTAACCGTAGCATAAGATGCAGAGGCCTGCGTGGTAATATAAATATGATTCTGAAAACCATAAATTGAACAAGAACTTGTAATTTCATCAGTAGTATAAGAAGTGTCCCGGTTCCAGCTTTTTCCTCCTGGACCAGATTTTCTAAGTGATGCTAACATTACCTCAACTGCAGTTTTGGGGGATTGGTTTGTTGGCAATGCCAATTTTAGCCATATGTGGTGTTACTGAGCCAAATAATACATGCTATTAATAATCTGACCTTTGACAAACTTTAATAGTTTTAAAATTAGAGTGTTTTTAAATAATTGTTCTGACAAATGTATTCTGTGAAGTGTAGAAGGCATAAGGTAATTTTGAGAAATTAGCCAGGAATCTTTTGCTTTAAATGACTGTATCTGAATCTGTACAGTAATTCTGGACCTGGAAGTTCAAAATCTTCAAAGGATGAAGTGCCTCTGGGTGTTCTTTGCAGTTTTTGTACTTACAGCTCTCCACTTTTGACTATTTAAACTTCAAAGTCCCTTTTTAACTTTGTCACCCTCAGTCTGTCCAGGCTGTGAAACCTGCTCTGAAAAAATGCCAGACATATTCAGTCTTTAAAAATACTGCCTAGCAAGTGCTCCCCTGAATTTTTCAGCTCCAAAAAAAAAAGCAAAGAGCAGCTTAATGTTGGGCTAAATGTTACGTTCTCCCCTTTGTACAAAAACTGAGTCCTAAAACTGATGGCAGCACCTCATTTAGATACACAACCCTGCCTCTGGCAGAAAATAACATTTCAATTATTAGTATTTCTCAATTCTCATGGTACACAGGGACAGGGAAAGGCAATGGTTTTGCTGCCTGACAACCTCGCACTTGCACTGCCAGAAATATTCCCTCAGAGTTAGGATGAGCTTTGGAAGCAGAGCAGAAACTCAGCTCTCGTTGTCCCTAAACAATGCCTGAACTGAGGAGTCAGACTTGCTGTGACCCACTATGTGCTCTCTTTGATGGGTGAAATCCTGGGTGAAAAGAAGAGGGAATAATTATCTCCTTTCCATCAGCAAGTCTCTGTTTCTCACTTCCAGGAACATTGCTAGAACTAGAACTGTTATGTAATTACAAACTCCTTCTGAGTACTTTAACTTCTGCAACTGAGCAGAATAAATTATTGTCAAAAACATCGGAATTGGTTCAAAAGCAGAAAAAGAAACTGGAAAAGCTGACCATTCATTGGACATAGTCCCAAACCCTACTGTGAAAGTAGTGTTAGCCTCAAGAGAGGTCCATAAGGAAGGAAACAGCTTTTCTGCACAGAGAGTGGGAAAGGATTGAAAGAAAAAGAGAGACCCCAGGTCCCACCTAGAGCTGGCTCACTTCAAGTGGAACCTTGGAAATCTCTCCTGAGCCACTGCTTAAGCAGTGGTTAAACATTAACTCAGAGAAAGCATCAAAATTCACCTTAGACCTGAATATTCACAGCAGTTTTGTTTCTGCCAATTCCCAGTGCATTCATCTTGACAGTACTGAGCTCTGCAGGACTCTGATTCTTACTGGGATTTAGAAATAGCATCACCTGCTCCATAAAACTCCTGAGGAGTTCAATCCCACGACTGTTCTGAGTCCAAGTTAATTCCAGTAAATGTTCTGAGACTTAATTTAACACTTACACCAAGACTGGGGGATTCCTAAAGCAGCATCAGCCACCTCCTTCCCTTTGAAAAATCATGGAGCTGCATCAGAGCTGGGAAGAAATGGAAAGGACATGGTCAGATCTTTACAGACTTCAGAGCTTTTGCTGAATGCACTGAGAAATACTTGCTATTTATAAATTACTAAGGTTTGGCTTCTACTATTTTTATTTTGAGAAAAAGATTTCAATTTCACATGCATGACATCAAAAGTGTATGTATAAACTCAAAAACTGGTTAAAGTATCAAGATTGAATTAATTTCAATAAAAGCAATAAAACTGATGCTGTTGAGTACCTTCAAACTGTGATTGTCAGCAATGCAAGAACTTGCCAAGATTTCCTGATTTGCTCTTTATTGAAACACAATTGATACTAATTTGATGAATGCAGAAATATTGGCTATAGTGAACTAACATTATTTAGGAACAGAAAAATACAGACAGCATGCCACCACTGCATGGCAGCCTTTGTGTACAGCTTCCTCCTTTTACCTTTAAGACCTCAGAATGAGACGAATATGAAGGCAAGAGCCAACAAAGCAGAACATGAACTCCTTGAAGTGCTGACCTGACCAAGTGCAAATGAATTTCAGTTATTCCATCTGATGGAAATTTTCCTTATGTCTATTTGCTACATCTCCCTAAGCATGTATATAATGAATTCTGGAAAATGCACATTTTTCACAAATTGTTTTCCTACAGCCACAGGTATGGATTTTTTATTACTTTTTTTAGTAGGACCAGCTACATGAGATCACACAAACAGAGGCTGTGTCAAAAAGAAATTGAGCCAGGAGAGACAAGATTTGGCCTTCCCAGTATATATTCTGAGTGAAAGTCATAAATAGACCAGACATGATCTGCATTACTAAAAGATACCTTCATGATTGTGGGTGTTGTTGATGATTCAGCTAGAAAAAAAAAGTTACTTTTCAGAGGAATGAAGTGTCAGATTTATTTAGACTTTTTTCTTTTTTCTCTTTTTTTTTTTTTTTTGGTCAGTTTTCCGAATTCCCAGAAGGAAAGGCCATATTAATAAGGAGACTCAAGACAAATTTCCTCCTGTAGAGCATCAACAGGAAACATTGCCACCCTATAACTTACGGCCCAGAAGTACCACCTCTCCTACAGAAGTGTGATTAAAACTAAAACAAATAAAACTTTTCAGATTCTTCCACAACTGGTAGCAGTGGCCACATTGGCAGAAGAGATTAAGCACCCTAAGGTCACACTCATGTTCCATTCTACAGTAATTTGGCTTGGAAAATTTTCACATAAAAGACTCTCACCCTTCCCTTCACCGTCTGAGGCTCATCACAGAGCCAGGACAGGAGGCAGCAATGAGCTTGGTGCATTCAAAAGCAGAATGACAATGGTTTTATCTTCTTCTGAACTTGTTCAAGCTGTTAAAGAAGAGATGATGCAGCTCACACTAGTAAGAGATTGCTCACCAATCCAACTAGTTTCTAGGTTTCTTTGCATTCATTCTGTGCTTGCTCCTGAAAGAACATGAGATACATGTTCATACATGAGATATCTGTGTGCTGTAGAATTTAATTAGAAACACTGAGAGTGAAAACAGATATGAGAAAGAATATTTAATTATTTAACAGCATTCAAATAAGCAAGTTGCTCAGACTCAATAGCAGTCGGACTGTGTTACAGCTGGTGCTTTGAGAGGTTTATCTTCCTTTGATTTCTTATTCCATATAAATTAGAAGACACAATAGGCATATTTTAGCTCATATTTTCAATTCTATTTGAGCAGATAGTATGGCTAAAGCTCGGCAGCCAGCTTAGAAGAAAAAGAAACAGTGTCTCTGTGAAGTTAATTTGCTAGAAAGCAAAGGGCACTGTCCTGTAGTTGCCCATGACCCTTGTCTGTCACTGCCTTCCCAGGAAGCTGGAAAAGCTCAGTGTGGAGGATGGATAGCAATTTGCAGTACTCAGTTCACAATGTGCACATCCACTTAATTTTGAGTGAAATTATGGGCTAAATACTTTTATCTCTAGCTGGGAAACCACAGACATTGTCTTGATGGAGAGCACTACCGATATTCATAAAGAGAAATGCCTGGATTTTTATTTGTCTAAGCATGTCACCCACACAGACACATAGGAACCAACCATTACCAGGGATCAAACCCAGAGAAATCAGGAGTAAAAGATCAAAATTCCATGAAAACTTGATCATCAAGATGGAATAATTAGTCTGTTCAGTTGCTGGAAAGAGGTGCTGTAGCTGCTAGTTGATAATTTCTGTTTTGTTTTTCAGATGGCCATATGTCTAAAGAAAATTAGGCCATTAAATTGTTTTCTGGCTACAAAACAGCCATCTGAAAGAAACTTTTGAGCTCTTACAACTTGAACCAAGTACAAATTCAGAATCTGAAAGGAAAGGTCCTTCTCTTGGACCAGACACACACCAGGAATGGTGAAATAAAAGTTGGTGAATGCAAAAGTAGCAGTTACCTCGCTGCAGCTACTCTGCTAATTCCTCTCCTATTTACACAGAGTGCAATTATGTATTTGCATTATTTAGCCATCTACAGATGTGCAACCATAAAGTGAACTATGCATTTTTCTCAAAATGAAAGTTATAATGATATATCAGAAATGAAACAGTGTATCACTTTCATCCTTTTTTCATTTATTCCATGCCATTACTCTTTTTCCACATGCATTATTCTGTCCAATCCTGTGTAAGAAAATACAGTAGATATAGGGAGTCACACATATCTTAAAGGCAACTATTTTATTTACAAAGACAAGATCAGGATTGCTCTCTATATAGATTTACAGAAAGCTCATATTAATATAAAATAAACTGTCTACAACTTTGAAAATTGAGGTTGTTTAAAAATTTATAAGCTTTGTGATCCTCAGCCACTTTTCCATGATTATCTCATCTGTAATTCAAATTAAAGGTGTTGTAAATGATTATAGATCAAAACTGCGGGTTATTTTCTTAAACTATGTATCAAAGGTAATAATCTCATAATGATGTAAAATAAATTGTAAGTAAAATACATGAGGGTCTAAATTTTATTCAGGAAGCTGTCCTGAGCCTGAGTTTGAATGAGTAACTTTGGTCTCTTTAAAGAATTCTCTTACTTAACAGAAAACAAAATGTGGGGGTAAAAAAAGTCAGGAAAAACCATCTTACAAAGTGATATGCAGTGGAAGTCCAGTGACCTTTTTGTATTTTGATGATTCCCAGTTTCTCTGTAATGCCATAAAATAGAGAAAAATGAGTTTATTCTTTTGAAATCATTACCAAATTCACTGGGCCATTAGGTAACAGAGAGATCTCTCACTTGGGAACACTGAAATGCTTCATTCTCTGCATCAGACAAGTTGTTCCAGCACCACAGTTTCTGAAGTAGGTGTAATGCTGACACTGAGCAGGAGATTGCTTTTTCCTCTCATGACCAATAGTTCAGAGAAAATTTTCAGCACTGATAAAAATAAGTGTATTTTCAGTTTGAATTACTCAGAATGTTGTCCTGACATCAAAATAATCCTGTTTAATGTTAAGGGGTTTTGTGAAGATTACAGTTTCACTTCTCATTAAATTTCTGAGTATCATGCACTGAAATTCTGTTTCAGATAACAGAATCAAAATCTTCACTGTAACAAGGCAAGCACCGGATATTATAAAAATCACTGTTTTCCAAAGCATTTCCTGACAAGTCAACTGAAACAAGCACTTTCTCATGACAGGTTTCTGTTTTGCTAAATTACCACCTTCAACAACAAAAATGTCTCACAATATGAGAAGTCTTGTATTTTTTTTAATGAAACCTATCTTTCCAGTTTCTGCTAATACCTCTCTACAAGAAGCAGACTCTTTTCCAAATGGCAATTTTCCCACTTTTCAAGACATATCTGAAATGATGACATGTACCAAAGCACCCTGTACTACATTGTCTGGCTGTGAAGGGTTCTGGGACATTCCTACCATGTAAAACCCACCATGTCAATGAGTGAAAAGTAAAAATGGACTGGTCCTCCAGTTTTAAATGTTTGACACATCTGTAAAACCAAGACAGGACAAATATGTAACAGTTTAGAGGTAAATTGCACATGTTAGTGGCTCATTTTCTAAATCCACACCACAGCTATGCCTCTTGTGATCTGCTCTCTATTTTCTTTGTCCCTTCCAAAGAACTCTCTTCCTTAATTTCTTTTGCAGAAAATTAAATATGTCTGGTTAGAACAGAATGCCCCACAGGGGCATCTAAAAAGTGCTGCCTCTTTGCCTGTGACTAATAAGCAATAAAATCCTCCAAACCAACCTTCTCTTGCGATCACACTAGCAAAAATTTGTGTTCCGTGTTTCTCTCCATTGCTGTTCATTGTTCTCCAGACTCGGAATACCACTTTGCCAATGTGACAAAATCTCCTCACCAATATGTCAGAAATGCTTTGGTCAAACCTCCGGAAGAAAAAGAGGAGGGAAAGGTAACTTCTCAAGCTGTTAAAAATATCAGCATTTCCCAGTGTTGCCTTCATTCACCTCCCACACATCCACCAATCCCTCAAAACACTGCACCAGAAAGTCCTGATGTTCCAGCCACAACAACCAGACACACTCAGAATCCCAAAATCACTGACTGGTTTGGGTTGGGAGAGACCTTAAAGCCCATCCAGGCCACCCCCTGCCATGGCAAAGACATTTTCCACCATGCCAGGTTGTTCCAAGCCCCGTCCTGGCCTTGTGTTAAGAATGTTAATGGTGGTTAATACAAAGGGCAGTGTTTGGGGGTGTGTGTATAGTAGGATGAGCAACTCCAGCAGTGCTGGGAGAGCTAAAGGCACTTCTGCTCATGTTTGACAGACCTGATTGATCCAGATTCCACTACAAAATTGATGGTTTTTTGGGTGTGTTTTGCACAGTACATTTTTTTCTTCTGAAATAATGATGCCTTTGCCAGAGGCAGGGGGTAGGACTGTAACCCTCTGTGTAATTAGATGAGTAGAAGTCACTCTGAAACTGACCCTTGTTCACCTCTCTTGCCCTCTTTCTTAAGAAATCAAACATGATTAAATACAAAACATGTTTTATTCTCATTGGACTTAAAATAAATTATTATAATGAAAGATCAATGTGCTTTACAAAATACTAGGAGTAATGACTTTACAGAGTTCACAGTCAATCTTGTGTGTTTGAAATACACCTTCCTCCTTGAAGGCGTATTTCATTTAAATAGATTTCTAAAAGTTGGTTAATGTAAGACTAGATCTATATGTAACATATCAGCCCTTAGCTCTATTTGAAAACAAGGCAGTAAAATTTGCAATGAAAAATAGTAATTAAATATTTATAAGATTTCTTCATGCCTATTTCTTGAATCAATCTTCTGAATCATCATTTTTCTTAGATTTTACAACCCTATATTTTATCATTAACAATCACTGAATACCAAAATGAAGTTTCTTCCATGACAGGAAGGGAAATAAAAACCAAAAATCCTACAAACCCATCCAACCAATCAATCAATAAACAAACAAACAAACACAAAAAACAACAACAACAAAAAAAAATCCAGACAAATAAAACCCCAACATAATTCTGAAGTTAAATCATTGTTATTCATTTGGGAAGATGATTCAAGTTCAAAAATCTGTAGGAATTTTCAAGAACTGCACTCCTAATTTTCTTCAACGTTTCTGAACATGCTAATTTCATGTGCTGCGAACAGTTAAACTGATTTTGGTCAAATTATTCCAAATTAAGTAAAATGTGGGAAAGTCTGTAAGAGGTCCTGAATCACCTTGACAGTGTGTTTATTTTCCGTTCTGCTATTTTCTATCTCTCCAGTTTCAGGTAGAGCTGATGGTTTGAAGGATGTAGCATTATGAGGTAGGGAAAAAAATAGGAAATGTTATTCAACAGCTCCAATCTTCACTCAAATGCAACTATTGTCAAAATACACATATATTACAACAACATAGTCACCAGGCTTTCATCAGCAAGGTACTGACTCTCCTGGCTGGAGAAGGATAAAAAGCAGTAGTCTTGCTCACAACTGAGTTTACCATAGAGAAATTTGTTTCAGTCATTTTCTGTGGAGCAGGAAAGGAGCAGACCTCATAAATTTTTATCTGCAGTTTCTAGACAATCATTAAATCCTCATCTGCCAGTCTTTGCTTGGCTGTAAATGGGGGAAAGTTATCTACCATTCTCAAACAGAGTGAGAATTACAAAACAATCAAAAGTTCTGTCTCAAAACATTTGAAAAAAAAGTCATATCTTCCCATTGCAACAAGTTCATTTTCTGTTCATTTGACAGTAACTTGTCCTGCAAAGAGGCAAAACAGTTAAATGGAGTATTCATTCCTCTTTACCACTGGACATCTGCTCCTTGCAGAGATTTCCAAAATTCTCCTCCTGAATTTTTGCTTTGTTAAGGCCAAGTGACTGTGCAAACATTTTCCCAATGGAAAGCAGCCAAAATATACTCATGCAGCTAGTTTGCATTCATTTGCTGCAAATGTGTTATTCATTCTTCACCTTTTCAAGTGGTACGTGCTTGTGAGGGAAGTGAATAGGATTAGCCCAGCATGTATGAATAGATTTTCATAATTAATACAGTATTTGAATGCTTAATCCTTGTATGCTTTAGGTGCTGAAAAAATTCTTAAGGCATTCAAGAAAAACAGTCTTGCAAGACTTTGAGAGAAATGTTTCTAAGAAATGGATAGCACAGACAGTAACATGCACTTTTAAAGAGATTCTTTTCCTCTGAATTCTTTTAATTGTGCAAAGACTAAATAAATGTTTAGCAAGTGGTTCTTTTAAAAGTAAACTGGAAGTATAAAAAGAGAAGTTCTCAATAAGAAGAAAGTATCACATATCAGGCAAACCAACTCTTTAAAGCCTGACACACTGTCATGAACTTATCTACACAGTAGAAATAGAAAATTGCATGTAGATTATATTTGAACAATAAAAAACCAAGAAGGTGATTCTAAATATTTTGCATTGTAAGCTTTGTGGCTATAGTTAATTATTTTGATTAGACTAGTGAATAGGATTACCAGCTAGTTAAAATATAGAGTTTCATTAAACCTAAATCAAAACAGATGAGAAACATCAAGTCTGAATACAGTATTATTGCAGTATCCCTAATGTTATCCAAGATACCAGATTCAGGTGTCTCAGTTACCTCCCCTAAAAATTGTAGTATTAGAGGATGCCATATGTTTTAATTCAGTGCTTTTCAGCTGTAACACATAGTTATTTCTAATTACTACAGCAACATTTTGGACTGCTAATGAATCAAGTGAGGTACTGAGTAATAGTTTGTCTAATTGAGGTATTTACTTCACATGAAGAGGCCTCCTTGCAATTTCTTTGTCCTTTTGTTAGTAAGCACAACTTGAAAAGGTGTTCAGCTTTTACTTCAAGATTTTTTTCCATTTAGTTCAGGAGGCAGAATGTTCCTTTGAAATGTACTTTTACTATTATAAGTGTGTATTTCAATCTTTGTGCTGTTTTATCCGAATTTTAAGAAATTTCTTTTGGAGGGTTATTCTCTTCTCAGAGCAAAATATCTAAGAAATAACATGTCTTATAAAAGTCTAGTGATTTCTCTCTCACAATCCACAGTTCACACCTTTTTCAGGCAAAACCTGCTAATTGAGGCAACCTACTGTGGAGCTGAAGGAGCTACAGCTGGATTATCAACCACTATGCTAATGAGCAATTCAGCTGCAAGAACACCTCTCCTCTGAGGAAAGGCCAAGAACTGGATTTGTGCATCCTGGAGAAGAGAATCCTTGGGGTGACCTCACTGTGGCCTTCCAGTACCTGAAGGGACTACAGGAAAGATGGAGAGAGGCTCTATATAAGGAATGAAGTGACAGGACAAGGGCAGGGATGGATGGGATATTGGAAAGAAATTTTTCCCTGTGAGGGTGGGCAGGCCCTGGTGCAGGGTGCCCAGAGAAGCTGTGGTTGCCCCTGGATCCCTGGAAGTGTCCAAGGTTGGACAGGGCTTGGAGCCTGGGATGGTGGAAAATGTCCCTGCCATAGCAGGGGTGGCACTGAATGGGATTTAAGGTCCCTTTCAGCCCAAACCATTCTGTTTGCAGCCCCCTGCCATGGACTGGGACACTTTTCACTGGGCCAGGTTGCTCAGGGTCCTGTCCCACAGCCACTGCCATGACCTAGGGCTCTGTATCTACCAGACATGCCTCACAAAAATGCTATTTGGAGGGAAAAAAAAAAATGAGGGGAACTTTCTCACTTCAACAACCAGTTAAGTATCATAGAATACATAGGCCTGTGCACAATGCTGTTGGGATAATCTGCAAAACTCAAAAGCATGAAGGAATCTGACTGTTGAAAATAGCACATCAGAACAAGTAAGAATAAAGAGATTAATATCATTGATGTTTTGTCAGACTAAATATTTCATTAAATCTTTTTTATGTAGGACATAAAAGTGTCACGGTATAGGTATGAGTAACTCTAGGAGATTACAGAGTGGGAAGTTGTGAACAGAGTTGTACTTAAGGCAACTGAGCAAGAATCATGTTCTCTGCTCTGTGCCAAAATTCTGACAGCAAAGAGAAGCTCTAAAGAGATTGAAGAAAAGGTTTTAGAGGCTTTCAGAATGGACTGAACAGTCCCATTCAAAAGGAAACATGACTCATGAGGTCCTGCCACAGTGGACATGTATTGGATACATGTTTTGCCTGCTGGTCTGGGTGTCCTGCAGTGTGTGACAACTCCAGATCTGTCCAATGCCTGCTGGACTGTGGGGACATGTCCATTCATTTACAGATGCTGTGCATTGTTTTTTCCTCAGTAAGCTCTGCACATCTCTATCAATTCCAAGCAAAATGCTGGATGCCAAGTCACCACAGGGTACGTGTCAGCGTTTGTTAAACACACTCTGTACACTCTCATTAATTTTACATTGTGGTTTCACTGTTGGGGAAATGCAAATGGCAGCACATGGCATTGCACTGTGGGGAAAGAAGGGAAACACTGCATATTTTAGTAATGCAGGATTCATTTTTTTCTGGTTTCATAGACTTCTTTGCATTTTTTGCTATATGGACAGTTTCTGTGCCACTTCTTACCTGCCTAAGGCACTCCTCTATAGACAGGATTTTTTATACATGACTTACAAATCTCCGAATTTTAAAATCAATGAAAGATAGGCTTTCATTGCAGGAGACTACTTCTGGGAAGAAAAAAATCCACCACCTTAAAACTTAAAAAGAACTACAACAGCAAAATCCTTCTTCCCTCTGTATCTGTCCATGATTTTGGAGGAAGGCTCACATAGCATTTCAGCTCTTAAGTTTGTGTACTCTCAGTCCATATTCCCTATTTTAGGGCTTGAGAAACAGGATTAGAGTGGAGTTGCATTAACATCCTGCTTGATTTGTAAAGATAAAAGGAGCATTCCTCCTGCAGCAACTGTTTTTACTCTGATGTGGGAATATATTGCAGCTGAGTATTTCTGTGGCCAATTGATATTCCCAGAGAGGAACAGCAATCAGGGCTCGTGAAGCACAAGGTTGATGTGATGGCAGGGGAACATCAAGAGGGGAGGATTAGGCAAACCTGCTGCTCTGATGGAGCACATTTGTCCTAATATCAGTTTGTTACAGTCATCCTCTGCCTCTGCATTTTTCTGCCCATTTTCACACTATTACTTAGGATTTCTTTACCAGCAAAAGCCCTGAGCACAAAGAGCCCATCCTTTGCAGAATCCCTTGGCTGTAGAAGGCTGCTCTAAGAAAAATACTTGTAACAATTTGTCTTCCACTTGAGCCCTTTTTCTCATGAGCAGTGGCCTGGCACCATTTTAAAAGCACAAAATTGGATGTATCTGATGTATTTTCCATGGGCAACAGTTAATTCATGTTTTCTTACCTGATGTCAGTCAGAAATGATGAATATGAGAAACACAAGATGTACACCAAGAAACACCATTCAGTACAGGGACTCAGCTTCCACTGAGAATCAAATATATTCCTTTCTACCTCACTACCCTCTAGCTCACTAGCCTCTAGACATTCAGCAGCAGCCAGCTCCTTTCCCAATATTCTACAGTTTCAGAGATTTTCACCGTATTATAGTGGTTTCTTTTAACAACATCCTGCTTTATTTCTTGATAGTTTTGATCTTGTTATAAACAGTACATCTATCACTCCCAGATGAGAACAACACACTAGGTTAGGCACACATGATAGGAAGGACTGTGCTTTTCACTTCACTGTAAAAAAACCCAAACAACAAAGAAAAAAGCAGCAAAACAAAACAAAACAAGCCACAAAACCCAACAAATTTAAAAAAACCACACAAATACAAATACTAACAAACAAACAAACAAACAAAAACAAACCTCCCCACAAAACTACAGAAAAACTTAACTGAACAACTTCATTTCCATTCAGAGTCCTAACTTGGGGGGGAAAAAAAAGTCCCTAGACTAGATGATCAAATAATATAAAGACTATATTTATGACAGCTCAAGGAAGCCAGGGCCATAGATGCTGCCTCTGGAACATCTGAAGAGATACCATGTATTGTACTAACAGAAATAAAAAGTTGAATATGTTTTAATTATTTCCAAACCTCTGGCCAAAAATAATACCCATTGTTGGATACATGGCTTTTTTCTATCACCCAGTGATTTAAATTCAGCATGTCTTGAGGATATGCTCAAGGGTTAGAGTACCATGAGGATGCACTGCAACTAATTTTAAAGATAATGTGAGAAAACTGTGTTTCTTCATAAAAAGGAGTAGTACATTTTGGATTTTGCTTTTCATCACAATGTACTTTGAATAGAATTCCACTGATAAGAAAATCAAAGTACGTTTTTTATTAATTACTCAGTAACCAGTACTGTACCATGCATGATTTACACAGCATGAGGTATTTAGTAAGCATATGGATCAGTACCCAAAATAATAAATGCTAGTAGCACATGGCTTTAGAAAAAGTTAAAAGACACTAAATTTAAAAGACTAGAATATGTTATTCTCTCAATATATGATGACAAGCTTGCTGCCATAAGATGTGGAGATTTTTAGAATTTAAAAAAAAAGAATAAGACATAAAAACATTTTGTGTTTGAAAGTTATATCATTTTTCACAAATCTTTTCCTCTCATTTTGAAGATTTTTATATCAAAGCTAGAGGCCTTGAATAGTCATCACTCATTCAAACATAAGCTTTTCCTCATAGTCTATCTAACATACTATTTTTAAAATTTTTGGCAAGCAAACATTTTAATAAAAGAGAAACTATAACCCTATAGCAAACAGATGAAAATTAAAGTAGCATAGCAAAAACGTAATTTTTGGGCCTGGAAACAAGTGCTGAGAACTGATTTTAAAACACAAGCTCAAAAACTTCCCACCTTTTCCTCTTTATTTCTGCCCTTCCTTTCCTCTCCCATCCAGACAGACTTTAAAAAGGGATGAACACTAACCATTAAAATGACCAAATCAGGGTATCTGTGACTTTTCTCAGGTGTTTAAACCACTGTTTTCGGCCAAGTTCCAAATTTTCATTTCTTTCTCCTAATCAGCATTTGGGAGTTATGCAGATTGGAATCTCAGGAATTTTGGAGTTCTTTCTGTGTTGCAAATACTATGTAAAATTGTAAAACAAGTAAAAATAAAGAGAGAATAAAAATCAATAATTCCATAAACAGGATTGAAACTGAAACTTATTTTACTTGTGTGATATTCAGTAAAAACCTTCTCTTCTGCCACTTCCAGAATCTTAACTACCAAATGAAAGAAAAAGTTAAAGCATTTATTGGGATGTTTTCAACTGCTTTTATACATATGCATAATATAATTGGTTTCCTGCTAGTTTGATTGTAGTAATTTATCTTGTACACCATGAAAATAAAAATAGCTCCTGGAGAGTTTAAATTGTCTGGCAATGAAGATTATATGGGAGCAAAATTCTATTATCTGCCAATGCTGGAGAAATTAATGCTTAAACATGGTTAGTATATCTAAACACATTAAATCACCTAAAATCTTGCCACTTAGAATATTTTATCATTGTAAAAGACCAGTGGTCAATGATCTATCAAAGAACCAAAATAAGAAAGTATAATTTATTTGGGTAAAAAGATTTCTGGAGGGCAAAAAAGAAAAGTAATTTTAGAAAAATATTGAATGCCTTTCTGTATCACAAGTCAGTGTTGAATAGATTTCAAGCAGTACTTCTGATTTTTATTTCTTTTTAAAGCAGCAAGAGTTTCTCCCACATTTCCTTCTGGATTTGGGGAGCTCCTTACTCTGAAGCTCTACTAGGCATTAGTCGCCAAGGTATAACATGATTTGTCTCACAATAATACCACTGTGTATCTATCCAGTGAATTTAATCAAGATTCTCTCTGCTGACAACTAAAACAGTCAAGTCTTTGACTGTCAAGAAATGTCCCTCAGAGCTGTGACTCATTCACAGACAAACTGGAGGTTTTCATTATCACTGGCTAAACCAACACAAAATATCTGCTTGACAGGGTGTTTTTCACTACTAGAAAATTCAACTATTTTTTTGGTACCTCTGTCAGACAAAACTTTGGATCACATTTACATTATTTTAGAATATTTCAGTTTTTTTCTACTACTCCAGCAGCATGTTATGATTTTGGTTGGTATGTAGGGCTAAAACCATTTCCTGATTGTTGATTCAGGGAGAGATTGTATTTTTTACCTCAAGGCATGAGGGATTTTCCTTCTCTTTTTCTTGGGGAAAAGGGTGACAGTTACCTCTAGAAAGAGTAATTTGAGGATCATTCCTGCAGATTCATTTTTCTATGGGTTTTATCTCATCATCAAATTATCTGAGTAGAGGATCTCCTATTATTTAATGAATTTCAAGACATATGGAATAGAGACAGTCCTACCTCCTAGACAGTAGTTATTAATTGATGATTAATTTAATTGAAATTTCTCATACTTTGTGAAAGATGCTCTGAACAGAACTGTGACTACTCTTTGTACCTGATTTTTAAACATGGAATAATTTCAATCATCCAGTGCTCTCTTGCTCCCCATTTTCAATCAAGCTCATACAAACCCCTGTTGCTGCTTAACACTTTCACTGGTTTTAAGCAGTGAAAAGGTTAGGAATAAAGCACCATATTCCTACAGATTCCAGAAGAATTTTGCTATTTATTTGGCTCTGAGCAGAGAGAGTGATGCAATTTACCAACTGGGTGATTAGAGCACTTATTGGAGGAGCAGAGAGATTCTTATTGCAGTGACTTTTCAGTCTTTCATTCAATCTGAATTGGCTTCAAATGACAAAATTGTACTTTAAAATGCCTTTTATCCTGAATGTTCTCCAGGCAAATGGGCATCAGGGTTCAAATCAGCACAAACAGAACAGGGTATTAAATAAATTTCTTTTTGAGTGTTAGTCATTACAGTACTGCTAAAAAGCACTGACCTGCTTTAGCTTCCTCATTTGGCAAATTCTTCTCAGAATTTATTTCAGCTGCTTCACTTTTATTAAAGATTTGTGAAACTAAACATTTTGTCTTGGGCTGAAAGAAAACAAGAGAGCTGTAATCATAATTCTGTCCCCCTAAAACCTTCAGTGGTAGCAGCAAGGGGTGGATTCTGCAGACTTTGTGTCTTTGTGCAATTGAGGACAAGCTTTGTTGTTTTGCTGTTTCCTTGATTTAACTCAGATCACATTGACATTGTCAGAAATACATTTAACACCAGTAATATTCACTTGTTCCTGGCACATTCTGGTTGAAAAGTTCAAAAATTACTCAAACTCTTAAGGCCTTTTCTTAAGGTAAGATTCAGGCAAAGACCTCCCTGAATTTCTGCAGGAGGAACATCTAGTAGCACTTAACTGCAGCCCATTGCCAGTTTCATTTTTCCCTGTTCTCACAGTCCCCTAAGGTGAGATGTCTCTCTGGTGAGATCACCGTATCTGCTGCCAATGAGACCTGTGCTATTAGTCACCAAATTATCCCATTATTCAATAAAAGCTTGAGAGGATTCTGTGTAATCTGGGAGGAATATACCCAGTGTCTCAAAATCTTGAATTATTAACTTCTCCATCACAGGCCTTGGTCGGCACCAAAGGGTCTTTGTGAAACACAGTAATTAAGCAGCATATTCCCACTTTTAATGGAGATGGATAATGAATTTCCAACAAGAATGGATGATGTCTCTCATGTCTGATTAGAATGAGTATCCCTAGGAAGGGATAGCCATCCTGGACCTGGATATGAAAGAAACCAATCTAGGCCAGATATAAAGATTAACCTTAACCTCTTCAAAAAGCTGGGGAGGAAAAAAGAAAATAAGAAAAGAAAGGGAAAAGGAGCACCACAATACAGCAAGTATATTTTCTCCTCATTTCATTGGACTTGAAAGGGGTTCTTAGTCATGGAGTAAACAACTTCCTTCAGCAAGCACATAAATCTGACCTGTACATCCCTTACTGCTCTGGGAAAGAACAAATTTCTGTCCCAGCCTTCAGGTCTTCGTGTGCTGTGTATTATGCCTGAAGTATTCATTCAGTGTCACATTCTTAAAACTTTATTTAGGTATTTTCAATACATTCCTCTTCTGATCACTCTAAAACCTTATTAGGTATGGCTATGGCTAATTTTTAAAAATCTGTATTATTGAAAAACAACTTCTACAAAATTAAAGCCTACCATCAATCTTTACGTTTATTTCCTTAAGTTAGGGTTTTTATTTTTATGCCTTTTCTATTTTTAAACAAGTAGAATATATGTAAATTGGAAAGTTTAGCATGTGAACAAGTGAACTTAGTACACCATAACTCACTGTATTCTTCTAATTACTCTTCAATTTTTAAATAATTTCCTACATCTAACTTTAATTACTGTTGGGGGGGAAAGTATTTTCCTCTAATTAAAATACAAATTTCACCCAAACAAAACTTTGGCAGAGAACAAATCTGGTAACCTCAAAAATAAAATACACACTTCTTAAGAGAAATTTCTTAAGCAATCAATAGTCCTAGGCCATTTTGCAGCCAACAAATATTGCAAAGTGTTAAATTCCAGATTTCTGAACTGAAAAAAAACTACATTGGTGCTCATGTTTTAATTTTTTGGTAGCCAGAGTTTTTCCAAGAAATTAAGCCTTCCTTATGAGCCTTAAATGATATCTAGCTGGCATTACCCAGTATACAATTTTTCTCTGACGTTTTATAAACAAAATCAATATATTTAATTTAAAAAAATAACAATTGCATACTTATCTTGAAGGTTGGGATGTTGGATGTTATGGAAAACCTTCATCTTGTAAGTCCTGGTGACTTGGGAAAATCAGACCATATTGTGCAATCTTCTGCAAAACCACAGGAAAGCTCTCTATACAGCCCTAAGCTAACATCCTCTGTGAAAAACAAGCAAACAAACAAACAAACAAAACAAAACCCAAGAGCAAAAAACCTGACTGAAACAAAGCAAGAAACATCCCTGGAATAAATTTAACCTCATGCATTTCTTACGTCTCTACAGACATTGATAGCAGACAAGCTTCCTCTGGAAGTAACGTATGCTAGCAGAGAAAGAATAAACCAGGCATAATTCTTTGGCAGATAAAAGAATCATCAAGAACAGAATCTGTTTTGCAATCCTCATCTTGTAAAGTATTTATATATTTGTACTTTAAAATAACCTGGAGAAATAAAGAGCCATCATTTGTGGCACTTTATCTTCTTTCAATTTCCTGGTAGCAGGAGTTTGTGGGTATTTATGTTTCATCTGCATGGAACTCCATTGCACAGATAATGTAATCTGCACTAATAACTGCACCCAGGAATTACTGCCATGGTAATATCTTTCCACAAATCCTGTTGTACTAAGAGCTAATAAAGCACTGTCTGTAAAGAAAACAGCTATGACTGCCCCCTTTTTGATTTCTGGATTTTGTGAGAAACTCAAAGACACTGTGGCACAGTGACAAATGCCCTGGCTGCACATCTGAGCCCCTCCCTGAGGTGGCCAGGGCATCTCTCCCTCTTGCACAGCTGCACCAGGAGTGCTGCTCCTGGTGCCACTGGAGACCAAGCTGTGATGCTACCCAGAGGTGCTCCAAACCAGCCTCATTAATCAGGGATGCCCTTCCATGAGCAATTACCATCAGTCTCAGGATGAAGGAATCTGGAGAGCTGCTGAATTTTTTAAAAAACATATCCGGGCAGGACAAATATGTAATTCTGTTTAAATGTGTTAAAATATTTCTGTGTGATTTTGTCTAAACATATCTTTCTTAGACATGAAAGGAGAGGGGTTTGAAAGAGTGTTATCTTTTAAAGATGTTTATTTCTAAAATTACCATGAAGTATACATCTCTTGGGCAATAGACTTGGTTGTAATTAAGTACAAATCAGTTAAAAATACCCTGAGTCACATTTCTGTATATGGGCTATCCTCTAGCTTTAGGCAAAACACTACAAACATCTGCTGTATCTACTGCACATCATCAGTCTACTGATATTATAGTTTCTGCTGTGTTTTTAAAGTGTGGTATTTAAAAGTAGCAGATGTATATCTGAGGATTTCTTTCAAAGAATGATTACAGCTATGGAACATACTTGTCAGATTTATATACCTCCAATTTTTATAGGTTTACTCTTAAATATTCAGGAAATACGTAGGACAGAATTGCTCAAATACCAGGCTGTGCTCCCAGCAAAAAATCCTAAGTTTTAACTTCACATGTGGGTTGTTTGGGCAGAGAAACACACCTTGTGCCATAACAAAACAGGTTCTTTTGATTGCAGGCAGTACAAGATAGTCCTGTGAACTCAGAACTTTATATTTTACACATTCCCTCAATGCATCCAATGTTAGAATTAACATCTCAGTTATAAAAGCACAACTACACCAGGAGTTCTTTATAAAGAAAAAGAACAAAGAAGAGTACTCACAGCTTTCATAACATATATAAGAAAGATTGAATATTGTGGCTCTTGGATTCAGCATGAAAATGGAATATAGTCTGGGGGTTCTGCAATAGGGGAAATGGAAGAAACAGGTGACTGCATGTGGGAATGTTTATTTATCTATATGGATCCAGAGGGAATGCTTTATTTACAGTCCCTTTGCAGGCAGAAACCATTTTCCATTCTCCATCCCTTTCTCATTCATAACCCAAAAAGAGAAATGCTGATTTCTGCTGACCTTTGGCCAGGTGGGTTAAAGGGGAATGTACCCAAATATGCACCTGGACATCATCTGGATCAATTGTACCAATGATCTCAACTGAAACTGCTGCTTGGAAGAACAGCAAATTAGGAAGGAGAAGGTTTACAAATGCCTACCTAAATTTTGTGAGCCATGCATAGTTATACTCCATATATTTTAACTAGAAATAATTATGTGATAATCAAAGTTCCTGAAAAAAACATGTTTAATTTCCTTTCATTCCTGCACAAAACTACAGATACTATAGGACTAAGCCATTTAATTAATATTCTGGGGAATAGCAAAGAATCATGAAATACACATAAAGATCAGGCATTTCTTTCCCATGTACAGACTGCGTGCAAACTGTGATATATCAGCAAATGTCCTGACAGTTGCCTAAATGGAACACATGGCTGTGCCCTTGTTTGAGAACCTTTCTGTTAAATTTTCAGACACATCAATGGGTTTTTGGCCTGAACCTTGCTAATTCAGAACCTGTTGCTCACCCAAGGCAGCTAAAAGAATTCAACAAACTCCCAAAGAAATTAAGTTACTATTTGTTCTGAAGTCACTTGATCACACAAGTCTCTGCTTAGATATAAATACCTACTAAAGGACTATGCAACTAAGAGCTGTGTGTCAGGTTTATCAATATTATTATTATTATTATTATTATTATTATTATTATTATTATTATTGTCATATTCACACCCACACAAAAGCACAGG
>VZRH01006084.1:58929-73144 GCA_013397555.1 Urocynchramus pylzowi
ACAAAGAAAAAAGGAAGGGGAAGGGGAAGGGGAAGGGGAAGGGGAAGGGGAAGGGGAAGGAAGGAAGAGGAAAAAAAAAGAAAAAAGAAAAATTAAAAAGAAAAAGAAAAATTTAAAAAAAGAAAAATAAAGAGAAAGAAAAAAGTGTCCATATAAAAAAAGCTGTCCCTAACAGAAAATATAGTTTTTAAACACTGAAGGAGTTTTACCACAAATATGCAAGTTCTTACTTCTTCCACGGTATATATTTATTTCACAGTGTAACTTACTAACACTAGGGTCTATGGGAAATACTTCACAATTTAGAATTCATTCTGGATGTTTCAAATTCTGGATGTCTCTGATGAGATAGACCTTTTTAAAAGCTTTACTGTATGAGTGTGACTGCTCAGGATTTCCTGAAAATCCAGCTGCAGAACTGCAACTCTCTCCTCTCTTCAAGAAACACTACCAAGAGCACTCCATTTGTATTACTTAAAATGATATTTCTCCAACAGAACAGAAGCTGAGTAAAATACATTTATCAAAATTGGTAGCTATTTGGTTTCAAAAAAACCTACCAATTAATGTTGCTGTGATGTATTGATTTTCTCCTCAGTTTTTAATGAGGGCATGTAGAGCAGTAGAGCTTGGGCTTATGGCTGTAAAAGACAGAAAAATATTCTAATTGGGTAAAAATATAGATTTATACACTGTCCAAACATGATTTCCACTTAGCTCCGCTGTTCACTAACATAACTTCAGCAAATTAAGACAAACTTCATACCTCTGCAGTAGAGGAAGCTTTGAAGCAACACCTGTATTAAAAAAAAACCCACCACAACTGAATAAGTAAAAGATTGAAAGTAGATAATAAGGTACCTGCTCTGTAATTAGCAGTGATGCAAGAGTCTTAATGAATGCCTATGGAGCTTCTAAGTTACAAATATTTTTTTTTAGAAATTTACTGATTATTAACTATTATTAATTGTAATGCATTTTGAAAAGGCTTCAATAAGTTAAGAAATAATGCCTCTTGTTATACATACCCCAGATTTTTCAGAGAAACTTTGAAAGCCCAGAATGAACAGAAATTCAGGGACAATGGTGTATATAAAGCTCAAACTCCCACTGCGTTTAGTGCCCAAGTCATACCAAATTTTTTACATATATATTTTACATATCTTTTCTACATATCTTTTATGAACATACCAAGCTTTTGTAGTTGAGCAGGTCCTACCTATAAAAAACATCTGGCAGGTGAATATTTTAAGCCTCTAAGTGAAGGCTTTCAACCACACAAGTATTTTTTCTTTCTGGTTTACCCTTTCTATTTTCCTCTCATTTGTCATTTTTATCTTTGTTTCCCTTCCAGCCATCTCCTCCACTCATTTATTCACTGAATGGCTCATCTTCCATCATTCATATTCCTTTTCAACCTTCATTTCAAAACCCCTTTCACCTCCTTTTTCAGGAGTACTATAACTGGGATAGAACAAAATTTGCACTCTGAGCAAATGATAGAACAACCCATTGCATTTGAGCTCTTATAGAAATGTATGACTGCCTAGGAAAACAACTCGAAATTATGATGAACTTATGCCTACAGAAGAAAAAAGTTCTGTAGGGCTAGAGAGCAGTGGAAGAGTTGTCATTCCCAGCCTTATTAAAAAAAAAAAAAATCTGTATTTATGCTCTTTCTAGAAAATTCTTTTTTAAAAAGTCAAAAAACCATGAGGAAAAAAATCAGTATTTACATAGAAGTGAGACATTTGGTAGCTAAATACTGGGAAATAAACGACAAATATAAAAGCTCAAATCCAGTCCCAAGGGTAACTAGTAAAGAAGATTTTTTTGGAAATTGAGAGACCCTGGACATTTCTTAGAGAAACTTAATTTAATAAACCCTGTAAATTGCTAAAGACACTAAGTAGAATATTCTGAAGGCCCACAGAGAATCTTCCAAGAATTCATAAGAGAAATGATATGCATTAACCAAGGTGAAGATTTAAAGAGCTGTGCATAAGAGAAGCACCTCAGTGCCCAGAAGTGAGTATAACATTCACTATAAAATTAATTAAAGACCTGTCTCTTTGGTACCTTATTGTAGTACTAAGATCTTGGTCCTTAGGAGCAAGACACCACAGAAGATGATGCACCTCTGTGCGACTCCTGACATTGGTATGACAGGAAGAAACTAATCTAAGCCAAAGGCAATTTGCCGACAGGATTCACAAAGAATACTTTAGCAATATCCTTCTCAAATCCAGAAGGAAAAAAAGAAAAGGGAACAAGAAAAGAAAAAAAATGAGAGACTGTTTTAATGAAAGATAAAATTCAATATTAGCAAATGACAGGTGAGTTAGATAAAATTAATAGCATGAGACTGAATTTCCTTTTAAGCAGACATTTTGTTAAATTCTGATATTGCTAATGATAAACTCAGCACTGCTATCTTTCTTCAATTACTAAATTTTGTTTATGGGGCACTTGCAGTGACAAAAAAAACATCTCTGAAAGAGAGGAATATAGGGGAAACATGTAGAGACAGAAAACACCCAGGGAGAAATTTAAAAGGGTTAGATTATGATAATAATTCATTAAAAGTCTAATATATGTCCCCCTTGTACTTATGAAGGGCAATTTAGATTTACACAAATATTAACAATGTACTTTATTTATATGAGTACACTTGTGTATACAATGCAATAATAAAGAAGTATCACAGAATCCCAGGATGGTTTGGGTTGAGTGGGACCTTAAAGGTCATCCAGTTCCAATCCCAACACCTTACACCATCCCAGGTGGCTCCAAGCCTCATCCACCCTGGCCTTGGACACTTCCAGGGATCCAGGGCTGCTCTGGGCACCCTGTGCCAGGGCCTGCCCACCCTCCCAGGGAAAAATTTCTTCCCAATATCTAAATTTCCCCTCTCTCAGTTTGAAGCCATGCATATAAAAACATACATATATATCTATGTGTGAACGTGAAAAAAAAAATAATTACTGCTGAAATGTATAGAAAAGCAGAAGTCATAAGATTATAACATTTCCCATAGCTTTCAGATGCATATGGATTTACTCGAGGTGTACATATATTTAGAATGAAGGAAATTCAGCCTCAAAGTTGTTCTTCTTTCCATCCTAAAAAAAGGTTTATTTGCTTCTACATTTTACATCCAAAATGCTCTTGAAGTAAATACAGAGCTTTTGGGTTTATAGGGAATTTGCATTGCATATATAATAACAAAACTTGCCATTTCCTAAGAACTGGATTTAATAACTACTAAAATTTCCTAATCACTGTGTATACAAGTACTCCTTGTGCATGGATAGGAACAAGTGCTGGGACATTAATATTGTTCTCATTCACAGGCCTGAAGGCAATGGTTAAACCAGAAATCAGACTTACTGTGGCTTGACCTCTCCCCTGATATTCTTCTTTTTACTGGGATAAAGAGGAGGGGAAAAAAGAGCCAAGAATCATTATAAAAATGTCTGTGAAGAATAAAGAAAGGGAGGCAACCTCTCAGAAATCTCTCTTCCTACTTTATACTTACAACTGAAGATAGTACATAAAGCATGCATTAAATCCTACTGTGGCTCACTCAAATGAGGTAACACTGTGGAAAATGCAGTTTTCACTCTAAAATCACCAGGTTTTATTCATATAACTGAGAGATAAAACACAGTGAATGATTTAGAGATGTTCTCAAAATCTATCAGATAAGATTTAAAGATTATCTATTATAAAAAACTTCAGCATCCAAAGATGTCCAAAGACCAATAATCTTCTCATAAGTGTAAGCAGTAAAATATAAAACACAACTGCAGACCTTTCCATGGAAGTGCATACAAATCCTTACATTTTCTCTGTAGACCCTGCAGGTTTCAGCTTCTGAGGGATGTTCAGGGGAGTTTCAGAAGAAGACCAAGCTGCTGAATGAGAGCCAGCAGACCCCAGAAAGACACAGACTGATATTTTCTTACCTAAAAAGCAGTACAGATTTTAAAAGGATATGATGGTTACTACTCAAAATTTAAATTATCACCTGTGTTTCCACATCCCAAACTCACTGCAGAATGAAATGCATCTATCAGCCAATTATGTATTCAATAGATACACATTAGTAATATCAGGCAAAACTGGCAGAAACCCTCTTTTGAGCTGATCTTGATCACATTTCTTCTGTCGGCATGTTTAAGTTATTTGCTGTCCCAGAACATATTCACTTAGTTCCAGAGATTAGGAAATTCTCAGTAAACAATTTTGCCCCTGGAGTGGATTAGCAGAACATATTTGCTATCTGTCATCAAAGCCATTTGATATCATTCTCTCATTAGGAGCCTGACAACAGTACACAGTGAAAAATGATGCTTTTGAGGGAAGGCTCAGGCCTCAAAAGAGATGAGATGCTCCCAGCACAGAAGCTGTTCTCCCAGTGCTTCCCATGCCCAAGGAAGTATAATTCCCTCCAAAATTTGCCATGAAGCTTCAGATCTTTCAAGGCTTTTTCACCTCAAAAGGGATCACCTGCCTTATTGATAGATGTGGTTTCCTACAAATCAATAAATATTCATCTGTGGCCCACTTGCAGAGATAAAGATCATTCCAAAGGCAGGGATTTTGATGAGTGTTGCTCATTGCAGACTATGAGTTATCCAAAAGCACTTCACAGATGATAGAAAAAAGCCAAAGCATATAGAAAATTTTATTTAATGTATTAGTTGTTTTGAAAGTCCATGAAGCAGCAGTGAAGGGCCAAGTATAATGCTGTTGAGAAAGTCTGTATAGAGGAATATTCATTATGAAAAAAATAAAGATTCAAAAAAAACCCAACCACTTTTCAGTGTCTCTCATACGTATTTCTCTTCTCATTTTGTCCAAACCAAAACACTGGAGGCGCTACAACTAAAGTTGGATATATTTGTTACTAAACATGCAAGTCTGGTACCGCCAGCATTTGATCTGCCAGTATGACTTCTTCAGGAAAAGAGAAAATAATCTCATCCTAGTCCAAACTTGGAGAAAATTGAACTCAAAACAGTTCCCGTGCAAGAGCAGCTAAGCAGGTCAGAACCCATTCTGAAAGCAAGGAAAACCCATTTGCATCCCTTCTCTACCTGGCTCAGACTTCCTCAGGATCAAGTGCAATAGCAAAACACTCACCAAACACTTCACATGGTTTTTATACCAATCCATGAAACATTATTGGGTTAAATTTGGTCATCATCATGTTACAGCAGCTTAGACAGGGCTTAAACATGGTTCTAGCAAGAGAGAAGATGAAAATAAGCCCTAAGCACACAATTACCCCTTGTAGGAACTACAAAAATCCAAGCAAAAGTTTGACTGCCTCAAAGTATCTGGGGAAAAAAAAGTTTGTCTGATGATGAAGCCAAGCTGCCTCTTTTTCCTTTAAGTATTTTGTGTTCCCTTGCTCAAGGACAGGAGTGTTCATTTTGAATACAAAACTGGAGTATTTTATTTTCTCAGTCCCAAGTTATTAGCTGCCACCATGGTGATGAAGCTGTTGTGACTACTGTGGCCTCTCTTACTAAATAGTGAAGTAAAATCCTATTTCAGTAACACAAGAACTGTATTTAAAGGAATGGTTCTTTGTCATGGGTATATTTATCAGAGCAGAGACTAAAAGTGCTATGCACTTTTAGCTCTAAGCATCAAGTCATTCATTTGCACTTTTTCTTCTAAAAACAAAAAGAAGAAGAGCACAGTTCAAAGGAAAACTCATCACAAGTGACCTGAATGTGAAGTTTCTGGATTATATACATCCATTTTTATTGCTGATCCTACTTTTTCATAACCATTCCTTTGTACACTGTCGATCACAAAAATAAACAAATTCACACATACAGCAAACAAAACTAAAGTTCCTTTATGACAGATTAAGTGTTATACTCCTTTCAAAACGCGACTTGTTAAAGCACTAATTATCTGAATTTGTCATTCAAAAGAAATAATGAAAATTAGTCCAGGGTACTCAAATGATTGGACCTCAGGACACAGGAAATCAGAAGGGTATTTTAGGTTTCAATGCAAAAAAAATCCAAAAAAACCAAAAAAACAAAAAAAACCCCACCAAAACACCAGATGCATGCATTTTTAACAGTCCCTTTCCAATTCATTTTTTGTGCAAGGACAGGCATCTGTTCTGTAAAAAACAAGAGGAATTTAAACACACACCACTCACCCTCCCTGTAAGAAAACTGCAGAAAGGCTAGGAAACTTCCCTTCACAAGCTTCAGAGCTTCAGATTAAAAATCAACACACAATAGCTAAACATTTCTGTTTCCACCTTCCATATCTCTGATCTCTCCTGCCACCACTGGGCCAACCTACAAGAGGAACAGCACTCAACGCATTAATTCACTTTCAACTGAGGTTATTTCACTTACACCAGAAAAGAAAGGTAAAACAAGGTAAAATTAAAAGTCACAGACCATTCACTGTCAAAACCCATGCACTTAACAACATCAGTTCATTATGAGGCCAGCTAATTAGAAATGCTTCATGGAGACATCAATAGTTTTAGCCTGATCTCTGAAGATTTTTTGTTCTTGGTTTGTTGGTTGTTTTTCAATTTGGCTAGCTGTTTGAAAATATAATCAACAGACTAAATAGAATTTCAGCTAAGATATATGCTTTAATTATAGGAACTTCAAACAAGTTTCCAACTTGGCTTATCTGACAAAAACCTTTTCCAAATTGATTTAGAATATTCTGCCATCACCTCGTTAGTAGTACAGTTAAAATGCATTACTTGGGTCAAAAGAAGCAGATGTATTCAGAATTCAACAGAAACCCAAAGAAAAACCATTTCAGTTAATGTAATGAATATCTCAAGTTCTAGCAAATTGCCTGATACACAAAGGTTGTAAGTAGCAAAATGTCGGCAAGAGAACAGTCTTGGGTGAAAATGTTTTTCTTTGCTCTTACTCAGTCTCTTTCTTTTTCTAACAATAGGTAAGCTTCTTATCTTAGGTATCCTTCTAGGGAGAAAAAAATACTTTTCTTCCATATTCTGTTCTTTCTGGTTACGAGTTTGAGAATTGCTTTATGACTGAATGTTTGCAGTTTTAGGTGTCTACATTGAAAGATATTAAGGGAACAAGATAAGACAATTATATTTGGGTATTCAAGAAACAAAGGCACAAAATCAACAGTTTTCACACCGTGTGCCTAGAATTACTTCAGTTGTTTGACTTACAGTTTGAAATTTTGATAAAAATTCTAAAAAAGTAAAAGTAGAAGTCTATAACTGATACAGAGCAAAACAACAAAAAATCAGCAGGGTTTTAAAGTTATTTCAGACTTTGCAGTCTATCTCAGGAATGCTGATGCATCCGTGGTTCAAACCTTGATATTTCCTATGAGATAATACAAAGAAGTACAATTTTCTGGAGTGTAATTGCATAAAGCATTTCTAAAAGAGTAATAGAAGAATTTCAGGTTATCTACCAAAGGAAATCTAGTGAAAACTAAAATGCATTTGGTTGAAAATGAGGAGACTCTGTCACATTAGGCACCACTGCCCTCTTCAGTCAGGAAGACATCAATTTCATACACTTGTTCAGAGAACTTTGCCTGATAAATCCCCAGCAAAATACCAACACGCATGATCTTTATTTTTACTTTAGGGAACATTTCTGTCCTAATAGCAGGATATGATGCAGCACTCCATTAACCTATTCAAAATAGATATTTTGCTGTAATGTTTGATTTGACACATTGCTTACACACATGCACTATGAAGGCAGTGTGTATTTCTCTACATACTTAACATATATATATATATGTATATATGGATTTGAGAAACATGTTCTTTTTTTGAGGGAAAACTGCATCACAAAGAAAACAAGTAATTAATGGTTTTCATTCACTTCATATCTGACAAGATACTAAGCAATCACATACCTTCAAAGCAGGATTTCAACAAACTTGCAACAACTGGTAAAATAACATAAAATCTTACCTCTATATTTAAAAAATAAAAAAATAAAACAGCACCTCAGCACATCTTTCACAATACTCCCTGACTAGGATGTGATAATGTGTGATTAACACTGGGAATTTTTCCTTAAGGTGAAAACATACACTTTGCAAGCAAAACATCTCAGATCTGAAAGTTTTCAGGTACACTGGGATGAAAAGGTAGCACTGAAACTCCAAGCAATCCAAAGAGAGGTCTGGATGTCAAGAGATTCTTAGCTCAATACTTTTTTAATCATACCACTTAAGAATTGAACTTTAATTTAAGACAGTAAATCTTCCAACACATGGCAGCATGAGAATAAACACTAGGCAAAACATTCCTTTTAACCAGTGGAAAGAAAAGTCATTTTACTTCTCTGAGATTCAATTTATTTTCTTTTTTCTAGTTAATAAAATGGGAGTAGGCTGTATTCATTACCATAATTCTGTAATTTGTTTTTCATGTCTCCACTTTCAAAGATGGTGAAAATTTACAAAATCATAGAATATCCTGAGTTGGATGGGAGCCACAGGAACCACTGAAGTCCAACTCCAGCCATTCAGGTATTATCTAAAAGCATGTCATACCAAGCAGTGACTTCTACATAAGACCCTGAGCAACCTTGAAAGAAATCATTAGGAAAAAAAAAAACAAACGCACAGCTGTTTATCTCCAGACTTTAGAAAGTATGTTACATCTAGGATCAAAAATGAGCCGTCCTGTAGCTTACTGAGGCAGTTTAAGTGCCAGCTTTTTATTTAGTCTTCATCACAGCTGCATCTGTATTTAGTAGATTTTAAAACTATATCTCTCTGGCTCTCCCTTTCTCCCTATCTTCTTTCCAGTAACTTATTCCGTAGCTCCAACTCCTCACTCACTGCTGTCTCTACTTTTTCTCCCACCATTTTTGTGTGTAAAATATGGGTAGGACAAGGAAAAAGACCAAACAGACTATGATTCCAAGAGAGCCAACACAGCATCAACACAAGATGGTAAATAGGAAAATGTTATTCTTTAATGATTCAACTGAATAATCATTTGGGATTTCTATGGGTGAAGGCACTTAACAGCATGAGAAATTAAAATACACCAAATATATGGATCATTTTAAATTGCAAAAAGACATTATGTGCATTTGTACTTCCCTGCACACACCTATCTACACCTTCAAGCAAGCCTTCTATCTATTTTGGGTACTTGTACAAACTTGTAATGGGCTTTTGCATGATACAAATAGCTTTGTAGAAAGAAAAAGAAAAGAACACCAAACCTACACTGAAAATTTTTAAAAAATAGAAGCAGTAACACCTACAAACTTTTGACTTTGTGGTCCATCATGCTATACCCAACAGGAAAAAATACTCAATAAACACATCTCCAGAAAAAGCTTTCAAACAACTTTACAACCCTGAAACCATACAAAGGTCTGAAGCTTTAACATTTTGTAATTAATTTTTTGAAGAGACAGCACATAAGAAAAGCTTTTTTTGACATTATTCCATTTTTAATATAATTTTAGAAACGAGCAATAAAGTCAGAACTGAGAATCTGAGAGAAGACAGTGAACTGTGCTCTTAATCACCAGGTTTTACCTGGATCAATAGGGTGGATCTAGTTGGAATTTCAAACACTGTATGTTTTCCTTCTCCACTAAAACTAAGTGCATAGAAGATATAGCTCATATTTACTTGGGAATGCACAGGGCTGCACAAGATCACAGGAAACAACTGAGAGGGCCAGACCAATGGATAATCACCATCATCATCATCATCATTGATAATAATTCATTCCTAAAGTCAGTTTTCATAAAATCAGCTGGAAAAGGAAGACAAGGACCGAATATAAGTTTTCACTCTTTGCAAATTGAGTGCAAATATGGATGTCAACATTTCAGAACTGATAAACAGAATTATAGAATTCTTTTTTATAAAGAATATAATAAATCTATTTATTGGTGGTTTTAATAAATCCATTTGATTTTGGCTTCAGACCAAATTTTCGAAGAGGTCAAGTGTGTAACCGAATCAAAGAGATGACTAGAGAATTTTCATACATAGAAACATGGAATCCCAGAATGGTTTGGTTTGGGAGGCACCTAAAAGCTCATCCAGTGCCACCCCCTGCCATGGCAGGGACACCTTCCATTGTCCCAGGCTGCTCCTGGGAACAATTTCTAATTCCCAATATCCCATCCAGCCCTGCCCTCTGGTAGTGGGAGCCATTCCCTGTATCCTGTCCCTCCAGCCCTTGTCCCCAGTCTCTCTCCAACTCTCCTGGAGCCCCTTCAGGCCCTGGAAGGAGCTCTGAGGTCTCCCTGGAGCCTTCTGCAGGAACACCCTGAGGTCTCCCAACCTGAGTCCAGAGCAGAGGAGCTCCAGCCCTCAGAGAATCCCCGTGGCCTCCTCTGGACTCACTCCAGCATCTCCATGTCCTCTGTATGTTGGGACCTCAGAGCAGCACTGCCAGTGGGGTCTCAAAAAGGGGGAGCAGAGGGCGAGAACCACATCCCCCAGCTTTCTACTCAAACTGATTTTGATGCAGCCTAGCACATGACAGACAATTCTTATCCAAGCAATATTTGAAATTAGCCAGCAAAAAGAATTGGATGCTTTTCTGAAAGGCTATTTTCATCCTTTATCTCAAAATATTCTTTTGGCCTATCTTCATCATTCAGTTTTACAGATTTCTGTTACCATCTAAAATCTCACTCACTCTGTGATCAATAACTGTTTTTCTAGAACTAAAATGGAAAGCAAGTTTCTTCCTGTACTACAAGTGCACACAAATACCAACATAGCTACATACCTGTGACCAGGAATAACAACAACTTTTCCTCATTTTCTATGGAAAAAATTAGGTGTGCACACACACGCTTTATGAAAAAATCCTCTTCTTTTAATATTTCTTTGTATCTTCCCTCTTAATTATATTTTCCTTTCAAAATAAATATCACAACAAAGACTGCATAGTTTTTATTTATGGTATTTATTTCATAGTTTTTATTTATATAATTCATTAAAAACATAATGAATATGGGAACACTCAAGTGTCACCTGAGTGACAAGTGTCTCTGAGAGAATGTGTTTATGAAAAGCCAGAAGCAGTGTTAGAAATTCCAGGTTTTTTAGCAGCTACCAAGTGACAAAACCAGTGACTTGGAAAGCACTTGGAAGGAAACAAAAACATCTACTGCACTAACAGGAGGGGTAGAAGGAGTCAGAAGCCAAGAGAAAGGTACTCATGATACACTAGGGAGAATTAATGTTGTTTTAAATGACATGACAGTCCTGCACTGCAACTTCTGACCCTGTATGCTTTCTGGAAACTGGATAGAAGCAGCACAGGTTAACAGCAGCTCTTAACAAATGCTGCCTGCAGAATTCCAACCTCATCACACACTTGGAAGAAAAATCTTTAACCCAAAAGATCAGTGTGACATTTCAAGCAGAAAATCTGTTCATAGTGATCACCCAAACTCTACAGGTACCTTTCAATTCACCTTTCTGTTTCTTGCTGGCAGCATCAGAAGTAGCATTGCAGTGATACAAAGAACTAACAATCATTCCTTTCAGGAGAACAAAAGAGAACAAAAGAAAAACCAGACAAGCACTTACCTCTCTGTCCTTGAAAATACAAAATGTGATGCCAGGGAAAGATTACAGTGAAGAGGAATACATTTGTTCAGGAGGGAAACTACAGAAAAGTGAAAACTTGCTAACAGCTGCATCAGAAAATTCTTCCCAGCATACACATAGAACAAAGGCAACATTTGGTGAATGGGTCAGCCCAGGTTTGTCTACAGGAAGAGAGAACGAAAGCCAGTGTTTGATATCTGATTTCTCAGAGGGTTCATTCATTCTTTTAAATGAGAGAAAAGTAACCAGGGAGGCTGACAGTTTCAGGATGGGGTTAAAGAAATGCCTATGGCTCTCTGATATTGTGATCTGGCACTACGCCCAACACAATATCAAGGTAAATATAAACCACTTTTTTTTTGCTTGTATCAATGCAAAATAGCAGTTCAGGAGCTCATCTTGCTCCTGAACATGTTTTGCAGAAATCTACTGCAATATTCAGCTAAGTGTTCCAACTTTGTGTCCAGCTACAAAGCCCCAGAGCTCTGCCAGAGGCTGTTACTGACACAGATCCATTGGTACAACCATATCTAAGTACAGGTTTGCTTCTTCAACTTCCTCGAGCTCACATCCAGTCATAAAGATGTGTCTTAGAATTAGGAGATGCTGCCACTGATGGGAAGGGATATTCTGAATTACAAAAAGATCTCAACCATGCTCTGTTTAGAAAGGGATACAGCAGGACACCAAAAGGGGCAGTAAATTAAAGTCATGCCTGGTACAAATGTTAGGCACCACTCAAATCAGCTCAGACTGCTGCTAAATTCAGGTTCCACTTACTTTACAAGCAAATCTCCCAACATTAGAAGGTTTAAGAGTACATGGCTTACCTGAAAGTATGGACATGATCCATTGCCTTCATTAAATGGCTGCATATATTTGATCACAAACAAGCAGGCCACCTGTCCATCACATAAAGAGCTGAGTTAGAGCATGAGCAGGGCACTTTCTCTGAGCCTACTATGCACATCTGTCATCTCAGAAACCCACAAGAAGAAAAATGCAAAGCAACAGAGCTATGGACTGCTGCTTTTAAGTTGTGCTACAGCCAAAATAAGTAGTAAATTAAGTTCTATTTAGCATTTCTAACATCATCAGTAAGAACAGCAAATTAATTAACTCACCAAAAGCAGACTGAATGTAGCTGGGCCACAGCCAGTGACTTTAAGTGCTGGAATTCTTAGTACACCACTACACTGTGGTGGTGTAGTAAGAATTCACCTACAAATCTGTGAGTATCCAAGACTTTAAATGAACAAAACCAGCCTTCATATGAACTGGTTTAGATTTGTCAGCCCACCCCTCCAACACAGATGAGATCCCTACATTAAAAGGTGTTGTTCTTGCTCCCAAAAAATGTATCCACTCTTTTCCACTCTCCACCATCTTAGATTCAGAACAAGAAAACAAAATTAGGCAAAGATGTGCATGTGCTGTAGCTGGAACGTGCATTGTTGTAATCTTGGATACTGATAATTTTAAACTTTCTGTGCTGAAAGGCACAGACCCACAACAGAACACTACATTTGACCTGAGGCTGTGGAGAAGGTTTCCAAAATTGATTAATAGCACTGGGATTATGGGTGTGTAGTTGGTTAGAAGTGTGTAATATCACAAGATGGAAAACTTAGAGTTTGGGGTTTTAGAATATAGAAATAAATATGAGACAAGATGGAGGTTTTAGGGTGGAGGTAGGATGTTCTTATTCATCTTCTTTCTTCTTCTTCATGGGTTTGGGTGATGTTTTGTAATTGGATAGAAGAGTCTGCATTGAGGGCTTCAAGGGATCAGTTATTGGGTTAAAAGGGAAAATAATCTTAGTGTCATTTCTTAGTTGGATAGATTAGCTTTAAAAGACCTTATAACAAGAGACTTGAGCCATTTTGTGCCTTGCTAATGAAAGGCTGCAGAACTCATGGCTGTGAGACTGTAACATTGATAAGAAACAATAAACACCTGAGCCTGAACGCAAAATATCATCTCAAATGCCTTCAATCCCAACCTCAATTGAAGTAGAAAAAACAAGCAGAGAACCCACAGTGCACCTACAGCTGGTACAGCCATTTCCAAGGCATTTTTAAACTACTTACCTTTGGTACACTTGGCAGAGAAGGGCTGCCACAAAGAAGTGCAGCTGGGCCAACTGCCTGAGTGCTTGCAAATTACAGGGTAAATCTGGGCAAGTATAGAGGGGAGAGGGGCAAGGTTGTTGCTGGTACCCAGCTTTACAAACTGCAGTCAAAGAGGTGAATGAAGTTTGTGTAACCTTTATTGAACACTGGGTGCAAGGCAAGGGCTGAGTTCACAGTACATTCATACGGAGATGGAAGCTCTGTGTTGCTGGAGGTTTGTTATTACAGGAAAAAACAAGGTAAAAATTGCTCATTTAGAGATAAAATTCTATCAGACTTCCATAAATGGACCTGTTCAAACTAGAAAAAATAATCATCTGCTTTAAATGTGAATGGAAAAACAGTTCCCAACCTATTATTGGCTTTAAAAAGAAATTTCATTTTCTTAAAAAAATGAATGAAAATGTGGGTTCTGTCTTCAAAAAAAAAAAAAAAAAAAAAAAAAAAAAAAAAAAAAAAAAATTTTTTAAAAAAAA
>VZRH01006084.1:73172-113526 GCA_013397555.1 Urocynchramus pylzowi
AAAAAAAAAAAAAAAAAAAAAAAAAAAAAGGATAAACTTTATTCCAAAAATCTTATCAAAGCAACTGTTATGACTGAAAACCATTTACATTATATAGAAAAATATGAGAAAAACGTGGACCTTTAAATATAAATAGGTTTGACACTGTGATGTTTTGAAAGAAATCTGTTACCTAAACATAATCTATCATCATATCTTTGGGAACCTGGAAACTCCATAAGGTAACTGACATATGTCACTGGGAAAATAAATAAATCTGGATGTTTCCTTTTGCTCCACTGTAAAATGATTTATGCTGTTTACAAACTAAGCCTAAAAAACAAAAATATGAAGGTGTTTTAAGATCCAGAGCTGAATAGCACTACCCTATTTCAATTTGTTACTATGCAGAAGTAAAAAAGCTATCTCCTAATGAAAGGATGGGTTATTAGCTCAAGCACTACACCTGGGTAATAAACATAATTCTCAGATCAAATTAGTGTCTTCACAGAGCTCTCCTTGGTCCCATGGAGATACAAGCATTTGGCTGAGGCTCACTCAACAGCAGATAAAATGCCCCACTACATAACTGAGAATTGAGGAAAATCTGATTTTAAGATCTCAAGTAACTAATGGGTATTTTCCAGCAAGTTAGTTGTGTTTAACTTGTTTATATTTTTATTTCCACTTGCTTTTCTCTCAAGCAAATGCTGTACGCTGCAAAAGCCCAATGACCAATGGCAAGCTCTTCCACAACCCTGGCAGGAACACAGTCCTGCAAGGGGTGAGATAAGAAATCACAGCATCCTGAAAAGGATTGTGAGTTTTAAAGCCAGTCAGGAGGCACAAAGAAATGAGTCACTGCTCCATAAATCACAGAATTGAGGAAGGCAAATGGAAGACATCTTAGAGGCCACCTAAGGCACCTCCTTGCCCAAGAGCAGCATCTAGCTAATCTTACCTAGGTGAGCTGCTCAAGCAGACACCACCATGGAACACATTTCCAAGGTCTTGCTTGAGCTGTTTAGTATCACTATCACTTCCTCAGGCATCCAGGTAAGTGAACACTCATTGCTCAAAATCACACCATTGAAAGGATCAGAAATTAAACTGATGAACAATCCTACTGGCTGCCTGTCCCACTGACAGGGGATCAAGGATTCCACCTCAAATTTTTATCCTCTGTAACATGTGAAATATATTTTTAATGTTAGTTTACTATTCTTAATTTCTTTGGGGGTTAACAGTGTGGCAATAAAACACGCTTGCTGACAGGAAGTTACAAATTGAAATTAAGGAAATTAATCTGCAAATTATATTGGAAATCCAAGGAATCACCTCTAGAATGAGATCCTAGAGACCTCTCAGAAAATTAATGTTTGAGATAAGATCTTGTTGGTACTGGCAAAATTCCCATCACTCCTCATCACAAAAGAGTCCAGGACTTGCAGTTTCTTTCAGACAGTTTTTCTCCAACATTTGCTGATAGAATTACTTGACCAAAAAAGAAAAAAAAAAGAAAAAAAAAAGGGGCAGTAATTAATAGTTATCTCTATGCTTGCAATCAATTTTCTTCTCTTAATCTGTCAAAATTCCCTTGGTGTCAGTAAAATCCTTTGAAGGTTCAGACTCCTAAACTAAGGATCACCAGAAATTTGCCCCGCATATGTTGGATGAGTTACCAGTTAAATCCTCAGATTTCTGGGAACATTTTGCAGACAACCTGATAGGATTTCTTTCCTCATTTGAAAAAAAAACCAAAAAAAAACAAAAAAAAAAACCCCAACCAAACATAACAAAACCAAAAAAAAACCCACAAGAACAAACAAACATAAAAAACCCAGCAAGCCAAACAAAACCTTTGCTACATCTGTGAGACCTCCAAGAGTCTATTCAGATTGCAGAGTATACAGATCTCACTGCCAATCTTTACTTTTGCAAATAATTTAGTGAAATTCTTAATGACTTTGCAGATCTTCTATGCCTTTACTCCAGTTTATGCACAAGCATGGTTTTAGTAAGATTTTAACAATGGAAAATGTCATACTTAATGCCAAATATAAGAATGTCAGTAGCACACACTCTTGAGAAAGAAAACATCCATAGGGATATGGCAAAACATGTGAATGCTTCTTCATGCCAGTAATTTTGTCACATCTTTAAAAACAGATTATTTGTGTCATGGAGCAATTACACATTTATGTACTAACAGTTTTGATGTCTTCCCTCCAGCCAAAGTAATTTGGCTTTTTTTGTATTTTCTCATTTTTCTTGCCTTCTTCAAGAAAAGCTTCCTCCTTTTCATGCTGTGCCGATCTCATTTTGTAGTCTTTTGTTTATTTTTTAATTCATTCAAACTTCATTTCTAGAAGCAAAAGCCAATCAATTGTATATTATCAATGTCATGCTAAGACAGCAAAGCTGATCTACAAAACATAAAAACTTAAACATAGCCCTGATGTTGAAAACATTGAAACCATAAATAACAGCTTTAAAAATGTGTAAAGCAAAAAAAGAGCATCATTTCAATAAATTAGCAAAAGAGGAACCATTACAGTTATAAAATTGAAAAGCCTAATTTATGTAACACAAATCAGCCAAACCAGCTGGAGATGTTATTTACAAAATCCTCAAGTGTCCAACATCTTTCTTTGACATCTAGTTTCACAGAATATAAATCTACATTTTTAAAAAGGTAAAAAGAATGGCAATAATTATTTGTTATCTTTTTTCTCTGTCCTTGCTGTTAATTGAATTTCCTCTGGCTAAGGCTTAAGCTGGAAATAGCAATTCAGTCACACTTAATTTTATTGAGAACTGTGATATGTAAATGCAAAATAAACAAAAAAAAATACAAATAAGGATTTGTGCATTTAAGGAGAGTTGGGTGATAGTATCTTCTTCATTGCCTTTAATATTAATTCCCTCTCCATTATAAGAGTTCTATTTTTATTGCCTCTCACACTCTGACAGTTCTTTACCTCCCCCTCCTTCCTGATAAAAAAGCTGAGATGCAAAACAAAATTAAAAGAGGTTAAAATGACCAAGAAATTTCTCCAACATTTACCAATTTTGTACCTGGTTGGGAAATAATCAGAACCAGGAATATTTTTCTACCAACAAATCTGTTCCTGAAATTGCCCCATTTAGTCAATCTGATCTGTTTCCCAGTCTTACAGAAACTCATATATTTTTTCACCCTTGATGAATCTCCCCAAAAAATAACTAACACTAACAGGACCTGTAGTTTGAGGTCAAAATATTACAATAGTAATCCCATGGCATTCTCCTCTGAAATGAAACTAGAGAAATGTAGACATGCAACAAAAAATCACTAAGATATCTAAATAGCACACATTCATAATTTTACATTAATGCTAAGGAATACTTTTACAATTTGTTGATATCATTTCTTTCCTGTCATGGGGCACCACTAAAATGAGTGTGGATTTCTCCTCTTTGCACCCTCCTTCAGGTATTTCTACTTTCATGAGTTCCTCCCTGGACTTTCTCTTCTGCAGGCTAAGCCATCCCAGCTCTCTCAGCCTTCCCTCATAAAAGACATGCTCCAGTCCCATCATCATCATCATCATCATGACAATCATCAAGGTCTTTTATTGGACGTGCATCCAGCATGTCCCCTTCTCTCATGAGCTAAGGGTGTGTAAACTTATATTGTCTCACATAATTTCAAACTGATTTTAAAACCATGTTTTATTTCCTTACTCTAAGATCCATTATTCTGCACCCATTTTCAGACATGCTTACAACCAATGAAAAACTTGTCAGATTTACTTCAAAACTAAAAATATTTCAATAGTCAATAAAGAAAATATTCTTTATATTCTTTAAATCCAAAATATTGGATTCTATTATTCTGCATAACTTCACACATAACGTGACTAAATTCAAACACAAAAATCAGCTCAACTTTATGTGCAGTGCTGCCTTCTCTGCATGCTGGGAGTGAGAAAAATAAAGTAACTGCTGTCCATCCAGATGGCAAAACACATCTCATGCTTACTGAGACACATCTTGCTTTTGAAATGAAAGAGCATCCACACATAAGAGCCTCCAGGCACTGAGCTCTTCTCTTCACCCTAGAAGAGCAAAAACTCTGCTTCTTAACCTGGAACTGTCTGTTCTTCCAGCACACCATGGCAAAAACGATCCTCAAATCTCAAATCTACTTATAACAGCTTCAAAAAAGAGCTTCCTGCCAATGGCTGATGCAAGAGAACAGCAGACAACTGGTTGTTTTGGACTAAGTTGTTGGTCTGACCACGAAATTTGGTAATTACATGGGTCAATCAAGCTGAAGGCACTCAAGGTTAGACCGGAAGCAGTCATGAACATGGCTTACAGCCAGAGCACGACTCAGCTGTCCCTCTACCACTTAAAAACTTAGTAACAAGATTCTCTCTTTCATCTTGCAACTGAAATGTGCTTTGGGGATGCTTGTTCTGTATCATTTACAAACAACTGCAAGAAAAGGTGTACACACAGCAGTGCTGTGTATATATATACATATAGACATCAAAATGAGAAGGAAAGCAGCAGTCTAATTAAACTGCAAAAAAGCCACTTCAAAATTCCAGTGTAGCACGTTATGCATAAATTTAGGAATTCTTTGTGATTGTGGCAGTACATGCTCATGAAGCAACATTCAAAACAGCTTACATTCAAGATTTTTTGCAAGTACAACAGCAAATGAATACAAATGGAAATAGTCTCCAAGTTTCGATTTTTCTTACAAAAACCAACCTCTCCTTTCAAGCTAAACAGAGTACACAACTGCTTCCATGTTATTTTCAATTACGTATAAGTAGACATGTACTATCACCTAGTTGTGAAAGCAGAATTCTGAAGAATATCATCAAGTTCAGAAATACATAGGAATGTATTAAGATAATTTGATAAAATTACAGGATGGTTTGGGTTGGAAGGGACCTTAAAGCCCATCCAGTGCCACCCCTGCCATGGCAGGGACACTTTCCACTGTCCCAGGCTGCTCCAAGCCCCAATGTCCAGCCTGGCCTTGGGCACTGCCAGGGATCCAGGGGCAGCCACAGCTGCTCTGGGCACCCTGTGCCAGGGCCTGCCCACCCTGCCAGGGAACAATTCCTAATTCCCAATGTCCCATCCAGCCCAGCCCTCTGGCAGTGGGAGCCATTCCCTGTGTCCTGTCCCTCCAGCCCTTGTCAATTGTCTCTCTCCATCTTTCCTGCAGCCCCTTCAGGCCCTGCAGGGCCACGCTGAGCTCAGCCCAAAGCTTCTCCTGCCCAGGTGAGCAGTGCCAGCTGTGCCAGCCTTTCCTGCCAGCAGAGCTGCTCCATCCCTCTGCTCCCCCTGGAGCCTCCTCTGGCCTGGCTGCAGCAGCTCCAGCTCCTCCCTGTGCTGGCCCAGGGCTGGGGCAGCTCTGCAGGTGGGGTCTGAGCTGAGGGGCAGAGGGGCAGAATCCCCCCTGCCCTGCTGCCCACGCTGGGCCCAGCCCAGCACAGGGGTTTGGGGGCTGGGGCTCAGCCCAGCACAGGGGTTTGGGGTCCCAGCTCAGCCCAGCACAGGGATCTGGGCTCTGGGCTCAGCCCAGCACAGGGGTTTGGGGTCCCAGCTCTTCCCCACAGCACCCCCAGGACTCCTCCAGTGCTGCTGTCCCTTCTCTACCCAGCCTGGATTCGTGCTTGAAATTGCTGAATGTTTTATGCATTTACCAGTTACAATTTCTATCTATTTATCCTATTAAAAAGAGATAATTTTAACAAAAACATGCAATTCATTTTTTGACATGGTGCGAAATTTTTGCTTTGCAGTTCAAAACATGTTTCTTGAACACCTGAAGAAAAAAAAATGGCCAAAGTATACAACTAAACTATTTGCATGGCCACAGTCAGGGGCTGAGATAAATTTTATCACTTTTATCCTCACATTTGCACAAGTACAGCTATATATCCCACACTGTATCATGTATGTGTGTATGGCTTAATCCACACTGTCACTTTTCATCTGTTTCCTCTTTTATAATTGTGGGAAACTAGGCTACTACATTTTGTATTTTTAATTCTCTATCTGAACTTAAAATTATTAAAGAACATTTTGAATGTGGAAAACCACCAACCTAATTTCAGCAAAGACTATGACACTAGTAGAGAACTCAACTTATGTAGATTTATACTGAGACCAGTTTAGAGAGCTATTCTGTATCTTCTAAAGATACAAATTTATTTAACTATAAGCTTCCAGCTCATGAAGCACTATCAAGAGTTTTTTCCCTGTTGATCTTCAAAAGGTTTCTATAGGGCATCATTCTGAGAGGACAATTTATATGGTAGTACAGAATGTCAGAGGCTTGATACCAAATTAAAAACCATAGATTTACAATTAAAGAAAAATATTATGAATTAGAGTCTTACAGTGGTCATTACAAGATCCCTAAGTGAGATGGGAAAAAAAGCAGTATTTACCCAGTACCATATGATGTGAAAAGACATGCATGGGTATACACATAAACTTAACAGGAGAATAAACTTCAGAGGAAGGGAAGGGCACACACAAATTCTTTTACTTAAATCCTCTAAAGGAACTTCTAGACAAATGTTTGTGGTAAGTTGGACCTTTCTCAGTAATCAACAGATTTTCTCTCACTGATTTCACTACTATCTAGTTTTTAACTCTGAACTGAGACACCATGAACTCCTTCTCATGTACTATCCCTCTGCCCCCCCTTTGAAAGAAAAAGTCCCTATTTATGATACTGATGGAATAGCTGCAGATTAAATAGCCTAAGGAATGTATGGAGAAAAGCAATACAAAATGAATTAAATTTCTTAGTACATTTTTACAAAAAGCTTCAGTTTCTTGAGACTAATCTTCCTGGTTTTCCAAACATAAACTTATGAAAGAGGCTTCTTGGGTTCCAGGGTTAATTGGCTAGTTGGATGTGCACACAGCAAACTCCCAACACCCTCAGGAAGAAGAGAATGACAGTATCTAGTTTCTCTCATACTGATGTGTATTCAGAAATAAAGAGAAGGAAGCAATACACAATAATTTATTTTTATGAATGCCAGGAATGACAGTGCACTTTAATTTTTTACCCATCCCAAATTATATCTGAGCCAAATATTTCATTTTAAGACTCCTGTTAAATGTTTTCAAAGGCCTTGTTCTATGTGTTCATGAAATAGCTCACTATTTTTTAGCTTTCAGGAATGGTAATTGCTGTAAATCTTGCAAATTAGCATGAGTAGTACCAGCAAGACGCTCTGTTAAAATTCATCTACATTGTTGCTGGAATATTTATTAGGTACTAAAATATTTAAAGGAAACCTACAACTACTACAATTCAAATTTCATTTCACCTAAGAAAGCCTCTACAGCACTTAATATTATTGTTTTGTCACCGTATGAGAAAGTACCTAATCCCACTACTATCTTGAGAGGAAAGACTTCTTTACATTAGGTGGCTGAATGAAACCATTATATTAACTGGATATTCCCTATTGTGTTTTATCAGTTTGCACAAGTAAATTGCAGTGCTCATTGTAGTAATTGACATTTTCAACATTTGCACACACAATAGAAATGTTAGAACCATTTATAAGCTAGTTGGGTCTTGATGGATGGGTGACCTTCAGAGGTCCTTCAGCATGGATTTTCTCTGGCAGCTGCTGCAGCAGCTGGGGAGATCACCTCACCCATTTCCTCATTATGATCACCTACTTACAGCATCCCTTTTGTGTCAGCATCTCCTAACTAGTAACAGTCCAACACGGGTAGCTGATGTCTACTATTTAAATTTTTTAACATTCACCTCACTCCTTCCTCACCTCCCCCTCTGCCTCTCAGGAAGCTCATTTGTATTCCCTGCTCCAGCTGATGGTAGCAGGAGACGAGGTTTTCAGCTGCTGCTGCACAGACCACAGACCAATTCCTTCACATGCTAAAAGACATTACTATGTAAAGGCCAACCTCACAAACTGCATTCTTCCTTCTTTAGGATAAATTGACCTGAGAAAAGAGCTCCATATACAGACCTGACCTCTTCTGTTGGTCCTCCAAATCAATATATATCCTAGGAAAGGGAAGAAACTAACAGAATTTGGCTTGGTACAAATAAAATTATTAATATAATATATATTATTCTGTGGCTTTATTCCTATTTGCAGTTGGTACAGGAGCAAAACCTACTGAAAACAGAGCTGACTAAAGATAACACATATAACAACTTCTATTGTCTAGAATGAGTAGCAATCCAAACTCACAAAGAAATTAATGCCTCACATCTTTTTAGGGGTAAGAAAATAAGATTTGAGCATTTTGCAGACATAAAACAATCACACTGCCCATCTTTTGTGGAAAGACAAAAACACAAATATTTTTAAGAGAAAATATACCATTGTATAAGATGTTCCTCTTTAAACTATTTGCACTACCCTTATAAACACAAGCCACAAAAACTAACATATAAACAAAAACCACCAGTATAACAAAACTCCAAACAAACAAAAACTAAACTGAGAGTCCTGCTGTTGTAACACGTATATTGCTACTTCTCAGGAAAGAACAGCTCTCAAAATGCTCTGACCTAAGCTGCCATAGGATGGTCCACAGGATCTTTGTACTTGCCCTGGAGGCACTGAAGGTCCTGGTGGAAGTCTGTTCTCTTCTGGTTGTCATAGCTGTCAAGCACAGACATTTTTACAGGCCTTAAAAATAAGTAATGTAGAAGGAAAACGGAACTCAGCCAAACTAAAGGAGATCCTGTCATGTAACATTCATTTTTCATTTCTTCCCCATAAAGGTAAGAAGAGGCCAGAGGGCATGAAGTCACCGATTCTGAGATCCTCTGCTCTCTAAAACATTGATGTACGATTTCATTGCAAACAATATAAAACACCAGTGGGAAAGTCTGGGTGAGATATTTAAAACATTTTCCCAGGGAATTTCTCTAGCTTCAGTTTCAGTAAAGGAATACCTTCACACAAAGAAAGATTCTGACAGGAAATATCCAAGTTGCTTTCCTAGCTGCTTATGTTTTTATAGCTGTACCCAACACAGTGTGTATATACACAGTATCTATACATGTTTATATATACACCCAACAGCACCTAATTTATCATGCCCTCACACATTAATATAAGATGTTCCTTCTGCTTTCTCATGCTTCCTGATCTATCTTTTGGATTTTTTCATAACATTCCCATGCTCCTAACCACCCCAGGCAGATGTGGACAACTACTAGCACCATACTGTGGCTGAAGCCAAGTGAGACAGGCTCCACACCAGGATCAGAAGCAGGAAACCGGCCCACTCCTTTTGCCGTGGAGTAAGGGAAAAATGCATTCGGCACCAGGGACACAGATTCCTGACCTATACAAAAAACCCAAGGCTTGGAGCAAACTCAGAGAAAGAGCGGTAAAAAAACTTAAAACTGCAGTTACAGCCAAGCAGTGACCACCTTCCACACACACAGCTAGCTTAGGAAAAAAAAAAAAAGACAGGTTATTCCTCACTGGATCAGGTTGATTCCAATATATCAGTCAGTAAATAGAGGATATAATTTCCAGGGCTTAAATTAAAGTAGTCTCAGACATCACCCTGAAACTACCAAGGAGAATTTATAGAATCTGACTCTGATAGTTAAATTGATTGATAGTCAAATTCCAGAACAGTCCTGGTCCCAATTAAATCAATGCAAAATTATTATTTTGAAGGTTTTTGGTACTTATGAGTCTTAGATTAGTTCTGTGAGCTCTAACTCTTTATACAACATTGCATAAGGACTCTAGACTTCTCAGTATTCATCACATTTTCCTGTAGCACAATGTTCTGAGAAAAGAAGATTATGAAAATAAAATATTCCATGTTAAGAAAAAGTTTTTTTTATTTGTTACTTATGTCTTCATTAATTTTGTGTGCCTCTGTAGTGACAGCTCAGGTTGTGCACAGCAGAACTTGTGGTAAGCTCAAGTCTCATGTCAATATTATCTCACTAATTCCCTGTCCCTTTGGAAGTCCTAAAGTTAAGGTACTTATACTGAATAACCAGGACATAGTTTTGCTATCAGACTATCATGATCATCCAAAAAAACTCCTCATAAGCCCACCATACCAAATATAACCTGTAAGATCTCTCTTTACATGCACTCAGATAAAAGATTGACTTTTCCTCCTTCTCTAATAGCAGATCCAATGACTAGAAACAAGAAAAATTTACCATCGTTTTAGTCTCCTCAGTCAAATTAAGGAGGTTATAAAATGTCTGTACACAAACAGAAATAGCCAGCAACCCTGAAACACTGCTTAGAGAAACTGCAATGGGATTTTAAAATTTATTTATTTACAATTTCTCTAGAAAAGAGAATCACTAAAATACATTGTTAAAGGCAGTTTTTATTTAGAGGAAGGGCTAATATTATTAGAAAAGGCACTAAAAAGCAGCATAACCCTCCCTGCACCTGTGCTTTCTGTAGAAGTCCTGTGGACAAATTCTGGATAATTTCTGCAACACTGATTTTGATAAGAGTTTCTTCCAAAGACCACACAGCTACAGGCACAAGACCAAGAAAAACAGTAAGGCCATTCTTCTTATCAATCAAAGAGAATAAATTAGTATAGCCAGGTCCTGCTGCTGACCCTTTCAGATCTAAATCACAGATTACATTCTGATTTGGACTTTGTCTCCACAACTCATCTTTCTTTGCTTGCCATAAATTCAAGCATAAGTTGGAAAATGCCCCATATTTTAGCTTTATGGGGAATGAACATGATTCTCAAGGAAAGCCTCCTAAAGCTGAAGCTACTGTGGGACTCCTGAGCAAGTGATTTAAAATCTCTTCTGAAGTACAAGGCTATGTAATCTTCTTTGATGATCAGCTGATTTGAAGCTAGGCCTAGCTCTCAAAGAACAGTTGTTTAATCTTGGCTACAACTTCTGAAAAAAAAAAAGCTAAATTGTAATAAAATGCCTTACCAAAGTCCATAAAGTAAATTAGGGAGGCAGAATTGCAGAGAATGTTAGGGTTGTTAAGAACAGTTAACAGAGTGAGATTTCAAGAGAAAAGGACTTGCACAAAAATATTCTGTCAAAAAAAATTTAAGAACTAAAACTATCCTAAGTATACATTGTCATCATCATATGTATGATGTGGACATGTATGATATATGATGTATCACATCACCAACACCAGTATGCCTCTGCACAACATCAAGGACAACTTACTACTTGAATGTTTTACTGAAAGACAAGAATGACAGATATGAAAACATATGTATCCTCTCAACAAATATAATAGTCTCAGTAGGAGGCAAAAGAATAAACATCACACAAGGCACAGTAAATACAAACTGAAAGTGTTTATTATATTGTCACTTCTAATTCCAAGAGATTTAACAGATACTTCCTTATAACATTCACATGCCCTTTGGAAACTGCGATGACAGAATGATGTGTTACTGCCTTCCTTTTATCAAGACACCAAATCAGATGCACCAGATGAAAACATGGGCTCACTTGTAAAGCCAGTCCCAGTTTGGGATGCACTTCAGCAGGTACTGGAGCACGATCCAACATCATGCACTTGTACCCCAAAAAGCCTTGCTGAATCCATGGTGGAATGGTAGCACAGAACACAAAGCTGATGCTGTTATCTCATGGATATGTCAACCAATCCCCTATATCTGTTTTCACTGGTCCTTTCCTCATCTACCTTTTCCCAAATATCCTTTCTTGATGCATTTGCTTCCAGCCCCAGCCCTCTGCTTCCTTACACCTTTCTCTCCAAATTACTGTCCATTCAAGAGATGGAATTGCAGTTTAAGGCAATCCTGTAAAACATCCACAGATTAAAAGGCCTCAAGGGATCTGTCAAGAAAGTCTAGAAAGAGACTTCAGATTTGAGGAAAAAGAATAAGTATCAGAACAACTTTTTGCTCTTGTGATATGACTTGCAAGTATTTTCCAAGAAAGAAATAAATTTTTGCGAAGAAATCCCAGAAATACAGAGCAGAGACAAGATGGGATGAAGTTGTGGCACGCATCCTCAGTCTCAAAAGACAGGAAGCTTCAGTGCTCTCATCCTACATGTGCAATTCTCACACTTTAGACACAATCTAGAAGAAAGTGTGATTGGTGATAAAAATTTCGTATCAGAAGTTAAGTTGACGTGTGACATTATGCATGTAAGTAAAAGCTGTAGGAGAAGTGAGTTTCTTAGAGAAACTTTGTGTATCTGCCCCATATCCCTACAGCCTGTCCCTGAATTCTCACTCACAAGAGCTGAAGCTTCAAGAATATTTCCACCCATGCTGCCTGTTTATCTGAAAAACTGTTTCTAAAGAAGTTCTGCAAGCAGTTTCGAGCAAGATGCAGCAACAGGTAATCAGTCATGTGCTTGTCCATCCAAAAGAAAATCATCATCCCCTGCAGAAATTCATGTCCCAGCTGTCCAGGCCCTGCTCCCTGCTCTGAGGAACCATAAGGGAACACATTTACCTGGATTTAACTGTGCTATGTGCTACCAGAACAGTAGGAAAAAAATAAGTATAACGGGCCATCAATCTGCTCAGTTTTGTGTAATTCTAAATAAGAATTAGCCATTCAGAATCTTAATTTCTAATTAAGACAAGCAATAAATAACCCTTGATTCAACCTGAGTACGTTTAGGCAAATGACATTTTTCTGTTTCACATTTCCATTACTTCAGCCTGGTTATTTTCAAAGACAAGAACCACTTGCTCTACAATAACGTGACACTCTTGAGCTGAATTAAACATGCTGTATTCTTGCAAAGTTAGCTATTTTTACACTTGAATAGTCAAAGCAAAAACTGGCAGTATCATACAGCTCTAGACAGGAGTCAAGTTTCCAACTGTGAAATGAAATTCCGTGAAGCAATTGAGTATGTGCAGTAGAAAAAAAAATCCACTGCTATCCCCATGTCTAGTTGATAATGATTTCCTTTTATAAAATGTATTGAATTGCCATTTATAAAATGAACTATTTTAAAGGAGAGAGCTGGGCCCCAGTGACAAGCTGCTGAAGCTATCAAATTCTTCAGGGAGGGTTTTGCACACATCTCTTCAAGACATAGAACAAGACACAGATGAGACATGAAAAAAAGATAACCTTTTGAGCAAAAGAAATTGTTCAAGGTATTTGATAAATACATCAAACATCTAATAAAGTTTGGAGCCACAGAGGATTAAAAATGACAGTAAGTCCACCTAATATGAGTGTGTTTCTCCAGACATTTAAGAGGATTTTTTTAATCTCAGGAACAAACATTAAGAGGATAAAAAAGATTTTTTAAAATGTTCAAGTAAAGCCCTGAATACATATTTTGGAGTTAGGTGACTTGAGAGGAGCCAAAAGGAGTGCAGGGAGAGTCAAGTTCACGATTTCCAAGGTAAGGAGAGCAAATGTAAATTTTCCAAACACAGGCTGGCTATTTCAGGACCTTATCCTGCAGCCCTCCACTACCAAAACCTTACCACATAAACCTGACGCAGCAGGAAATTCTCCCATGGAGCCTTAGAGTGGACCAAACAAACATTATTAGTCTGTAAAAAGACATCAAGTTTTAGGTGGAGAAGGAGAGCACACACACAAAACATTCCAGAATTGGAACCTACACACTATCAAAATCCAGCTCATGTTCCACTAAAATGTTTGGATATGTCACAGAAGCAGATCCACTGCCAAACGATGTGGCAAAAAAATTGAGATTCCCATTTGGAAAAATAGTGGTTACTCAGCATTTGCAGTTTGCAGCTTGGCACAAACTTTGTTTTGGATACTTAGTAACCTATGGTAAAGCAGTAGCTGCAAACGTTTTGAAAATGCCACTCTTCAAAATGAACTCTTCTGGTTATCCCATTATGAGAAGTTTATCAGTAAAATATTTCCTCCTACTCATTTGACTGGTAAAACTCGACCCTAAACTTTCTAGCAGAGTGACTTTGTTAGTGCCTGTAATGAAGATGATGTCAGTCCTCATCACTGTCACTTCATTTTAACTTCATATTTAAAACAAATGAGTCAGTAACGCCTGAATTACATAGAAAATACATAACAAAGTCCAAGACTAAATATTCACTGCACTTTCAGCATGCCTGAGTGCTGACCAAGCAGCCAGTTCTGACACAAAAAGTGTCTGTGCTTTGGCAGACGTTAGCTCTTTGTTGACCTCATAAACAAGGGGATAATATTGATGCCCAATGAATATAAACTAGAGGCACCAGCAGACTTCACATTCAACATTTCAAACAGTTAATATTTCATTATAATGATCACTGATAGGTGACACACTGTATTTCACCAGCCTATTACAAAAACATTCTGAAAAATTAAGTTTGGAGAAGAAATCAGTGAACAGGTCACTGGAGGAACTGACAGGCTCATGTGTAAATAAAATAGTTTAACTAGACTGAACTGGAATGTTACTAATGAATCAAAATATCATAATAAATGTTCATAGTTTCTTGTCATGCATTTGCGGGAGGGTGAAATATTACCCAGTTCCCTCAGGACCTGTGGATGCATCTCATCAGGTCCCATGAACTAGTGCACCTTCGGCTGCTTTCAGCAACTTCAGAAGTTCCAGCTTTGAGCTCCTAGAACTAAGATGATAAATCATTTTTATATCCTCACTGACGTCAAAATTGAAATTACCCAATTTCATCTCTTGTCAACACTGGCATGTCTGCGTATGGTACCTGAGAATGGATTGTAAAAACATCAGTTACTGTTCTTTCACCATGGAAGTCAGCAGTAACCACACTGCCAGCCATCCTTGTTGTAAAAGACAAAGTTAAAAGCTGTTGTAATAAGTGAATTTCTAGTCTAACATATTAACAAGAAAAAGTACAGCAGTACTTGCTTAGCAGCTAAACCATCTGCCATAATTAGAGAGAGAAAGTAATAGTACTGAGAGCTTGTGCTTATGGCCAACTAGAAGTTGCTGAAAATATCAGTCCAGAAACTGTACTGTGAAAGTACTTAAAACAATAGTAAACAGAGGTGTAGTTACAATGTTACAGTAGGTTACAGAGGAACACAAATTGATCTTGAATAGTTAAAAGTGATTTTTTGCATAAAAAGTACCTAACAGAAAAGCATTCCTCCCTCCACCTATATTTCTCTCTAACTGCTGTATTTCTTTTGGCATTGTCTCACAGAAACCGTCAGCACTGGGAATGTCCCAGAGCATGCCTGCAATGACTGAAAAAAAAACCCCACTTACCACACTAGGCAAGTGCTTCTCAATTTTTGGTTCTTATGCTTGATTGTCGGGGTCTTCTCTGCTCTCTGAGATGACCCCAGATGTTGGTGGAAGCCGCTTTTCCCAACCCAGCTGTCCAAGAAGGAGTCAGGAGTGTTCCTGACTCTTCTGCTCGTGTTCTCAGTGATGTTTATTGTTTCTTATCTAAACTATTTTCTGTCTGACCCGCCGAGCTCTGGCTAGCAGGTCAGTCCAAGGTGCACTGCCCCCCACGGGGCTGGTGCTATCTTTTATGCTATGAACATTTTATGCTATTAGATATTTACAATTGTGTACCAATCCCTAACACCTATGTCAGACAGTGACTTTCTACTCTGAACCAATCTAAAAATGCCAGCATCCCCTAAAAGATGGATGTTAGGAAGAAGAAGAAGGATAGGGCATGCCCCAATCCCTCCATCTTAGGGTTTTAAACCCCCCTGTACCAAATCCCAAATTTTTTCCTTTCACCCTCTAACTACTGCTACTGTGTTGTCTAACTTTTGTGACTTGTGACTCCTCATATAGGCTTGGTAATTTGTCCCATGGGCTGAAATCAAAGCCTCAAGTGTTTTTGGCTTCCTTCCAGGGCCGCCCAGACCCCTGTCCGGAGTTTGGGGCATGGAGAGGAATGTCTTGGATTCCGACACTTGATCACCCCTTTTCATGGAAATTACAGTAATTTGGTATCTTAGCATACCACTTTACAACATATACAGTTGGACATGTTTACACAAAAAAGCCCTTTCGAATTCATTGTACATCAACTGCTTGACATGGTAGTTTGAGTGTAATTTGTTCTTTTAAGTTGAAAAAAAATCCTGGGTAGGTTAAACCCCTGCTTCAAAACTCAGCAGCCTGAGTTTAATTTATGGGTTAGCCCAATATGTCACAAATTTTAGCCTATTTAATGAATACATTTCTCTAGGAAACATTCACAATATCTAGCATGGCTTTGGAAACAAATAATACCTTATTGACAACACTGATTCTATTAAATGGAGCTCTACCCCTCTGCATTTCTTTCCAAGATTAAGGGACAAAGAAAAAAAAGATCTTTTTTTTTTAACTCCATTTTTAATTTTTTTTTTTAAGACACATGCAAGTCTTTCACTTGTCTCAGTCAGGGTGATAACATGTAAAGCTGGAAAACAAGTCAACAGTGGAAGACTTTATAAATAATAGGTTTTACAAATAATACAGGAACATGAATATATTAAAAAGGTTTGTGCATGACTAAAGAATTGTTAAGAAGGAAAAAGACATAATGTTTGACAAGTATGTGAATCATATATATCATATGTATATTAGAATAACTGTATTTTGAGGGCTCTTTTTTACTCCCATGCATGAGAGTATTTTTTTATTCCCACTTTGAACCACATACAGTCCTCTGGATGGAGAAACCAATAAGAAGACGTAAAAAAAACCCAAAACCAAAACCAAAACAAAAAAAACCAAAACAAAACAAAAAAAACCCAACAAACAAACAAAAAAAACAAACAAACAAAAAAACCCCAACAAACAAACAAAAAAAAAACCCAAAAAAACCAAAAAAACCAAAAAAACCCCAAAAAAAACCCAAAAAAAAAAAAAAACCAAAAAAGAGGAAAAATGGAAAATGATCACAAATTAAGGGCATTTTTTGCTTTTACCAGCACTAAACTAAGTATTGCACCTGCAAGGACAAATGGTGATTTCAGGGCTCCTAAGATATTCCTACACACAAAAGATCTCCTTCAAGCACAAGCTTTAGCAACCAACTAATGGCTATTACAATGAGATCGTTCAAAATGCAAGTAATTATAACACTGCTTGCTATAATTACAAACCAATTGTCTTGGTGTCTATAATAAAAATACAGAGCTTTACATACTCCATTTTAGAGAAAGACAAGAAGACAAAATAAATAATGCAAAGTTGCTCTTACTCACTGTGCAAGTGCTGTATCCTTGTGAAGCCTCTGGAATAGGTTCTGTGTCACCAACCTTCCCTTACATATTTTAAACAGTCTTTTGGGTGATTCAATTAATGCTGCAAAAGACTAATGAAAAAAGTTACTCTGTCAGGGTAAAATATTATCGTTAGGCACTTTTTTCAGTTGCTGAAATACTGACAGTACGTACAAATGAGACTCTGCTCCCTTAAGGAATCGCTCACATGAAGGGGCAATTTTTGAACTATTTCACATAATGTGAAAATAAATTTATCTAGGTACATTGCCAAAACTGTGATTTTGTCACTATGCACATCCAGCTTAGCTGCTCTTAGTGTTCATGAGGAACACTCAATCTATAAATTTGTGCTCAACTTTTCATAGTACTTGAGTTTTTCACTAAAAAAATAACACCAATAAGCAGAGGCACAGCAAAGAAGTTCCTACAGCACTTTTATATTCATGATGGCTTAAAAGTATGAATTACACAGGTACTGTGTTATTTCCCCCCACAATCCTAATGGCAAACCAAATTATACAACCAGAGTTAACAGGCAAAATTCAGATGCACAGGCCCACTTTTTGGTTTAAAACAGATGCAAAAATAATAGTATTTTAATTCAGGTTGAGAGCAGTAACTTGTGCTGCGTATGTTAACTCTTATGTTAGCACGCTAACTGTAAAAAGTTAAAAATGTTAATTATACAGTCTTAAAGACAATTTGTGGAGTGGTGGCTGACAAAATGACAACAGTATATTGTCAGGAAGATGATTGCACATGAAGATATTATAGTACAAAACAAAGCTTCTAATTATTTTATTCTCTTGTTTATAACATATCACAATACACTGAAATCTTCCTAAGCAATATTTTAATAACTACCACCTTATCTTGAATATCATCATGAGTGATCCTGGGAAATAAAATTAATAAATGCCCTAGGCATTAGCAGTATCTGGGGCTCAGGAAAGAGTTTTATTTTTCTCATGTGATAATTTTCTCATGCCTAATACCAAGTAATATATATGTATTCTGCAGTAAAGCTGTAGTTGGACAGGCTCTTTCTGCCAATATAAACTGATATTGCTGCCAAGAAAAGTACTAATTCTATGCATCCATTTCCACCTTTTTAATGCTACAAGTGTTTCACACTTTTCAGTGGGCCAGTTGAGCCTTTGTGCCACTACACCCTGAACTGGATCTGTGGGATGATCCAGTCCAAAGAACAACTGGGGGAGGAAAGTGCCCTTTGAACTGTGCCCTGAAAAAATGATTTTCAGTGCATATTTACATTTGAAAGTAACTCAGTTTCACACCCTAAGGAAGGCTTGCACATTTGGAAGCTTGACTGGTTTTAACAACTATAATGGAAGAATAAAAGATGTTCCTTCTCCTTACAGACTCCTCCAATGGCATCCTGTTGCTATCAATGTCTGCAACAAATCTGTAACTGCTTCCAGAGGACAATTCTTTTTACTACTCTGCTTCACTTGCCTGAGACTTATGTGTGCTCTCTGAAACCAAGGTAATGAAATTGTGAAATTAACCTGAAGTTTTGCTAAAAAACCATATAATTAGTATCCATTATATAATGTCTCTTCAGCTTCTACTCACCCTTTCCCTTTCATTACTTAGAATTTAACAACTGCTTAATTTTATGGTCAATACCTGACCTTATGACTGAAGGGAGGTTAATTCCTAAGTTGAATGCTAGATAAAATAATTTATTGTGTCAGCAAAAACAGAGGATAATTTCTGTAGAAAAGCAATGTTTTTCTGTCACCAGTGAGTTGTTTTGTCTCCTGAGCCCTCTGTCCATGACACCAACAAACCAGTTTAGGGAGTTTATGCTACTAAAAAGCTTTTGTGAAGTACACACATCTGAACTTGACCATACATCATTTCAGCATTTAAAATCTGTTGTTTACTTACTCATAAAAGAGGATTTTTTTAAGCCAGTATGACTTTTATCTTGGTTCTCTCACTGTGTCTCAGTGATTGGCAGTTTCAACCCCCAAAGTCTGGCCCTGTGTATTTTGTAAAACATACACTAAGCTTTCTATGCTTCTTTCTTCCATCAAGATCATAAAAGATAGATCCTGCACATTACTTTCTTTAGCTACCTGTGTTTTTTTCTTATTTGTATTTTTTGGCATCTAGATCAAGAAGAGAAACATTCTTTGTGGAGAAAAATGTGTTAGAAAGCAGCACCTGAAAGAACCCATCACCAAGTCATATTCACAGCAGCAAAATGTAATTATTGAAGATGAAAAAGATAACTTGGCAAAAAAGTAATAGGTGTTTTAAAGGAAGAAAAAACGGTAGACATAAAAAGGTGTATGTGAACAAGCAGCCTAAATCAAAGATTCATAGATTTAAAAGCTGGGAGATGCCAGTATAATCACCCATTCTGATTCCATGCATGGCACAAGCCAGGGAATTCACCCAGTAATTAATTCTGTAATTCCCACAGTTTGTGTGAGTTGGACTGCCTTTTTATAAAGCCATACAGTGGAGCACTTGGCATCTCCTGTAAAAATCTGTCCTGCCACCTGATTATCCTCATCATAATTAAGGTGCATTGTATTTCTAACACGTCAGAAGATACTATCTTTCGTTCCTTTTACAAAATTCCAATCAAGGCCATCGGAAGTCTGTTACTCTAAACTCCCCCATGGCTTTCTGGGGCTGGAGAGCACTTACTTTGTATCAGTTTGTGCTTTAAAGGAGAACAGATTTGAGTGCTCAGCTGTATTTCTCCAGCTGTAAAACAACTCTAGATATCTACCACTCCCTAATCATATTTACCTAGAGATCCCCGCTTCTGCTTACAAGGAAAACATCTGCAGAGCATCAAGGATTAAACTGCTACAGCTAATGCAACTATGTAACAGGAATCTTTATGCCTCCATTCAGAATCTCCTCTGCGGCAACACTATAAAATCCACTGCAGGACGAGAAGAGCTACATTAAAACAGGAACACTTGTTATAAAGATGATAAAGCAGATTGCAGAGCACTATGGTGCCATAAATTCCAATTAGAAAAATCTTGAGAAAGGGGGAGTGGGTGGGAGAAGAGGCCTGGCTGACTGAGCAGCAATGGAATTTAACAAGAATAAGAAAGCATCTTTCAATAGACCTCAGAATTAGAAAATGGAGGGGGGAAAATGTATTGCAAACTCTGGCAAATAAAAATAAAAGTCTATCTAAACACAGGGAAAAAAATTTAAAAACAACTAGCTAAAGAAATCACAAGTAGCTCCACAAATAATGACAAAAGGTGTCCTAGGGCTCTATATGAAATGTAAGTGGTCAAGGACATCGAACTAATGTTATTAAACCCCACTTCTCAAACTCATTTTAACTTTTTTTTATTAAGGCTTTATTTTGGTGAGCATAAAAATCCTGGTTTTCTATCCTTTGATAGTACATAAACATGCAGAAAGGCTATGAAAAAAAAATTACTTCCTTGCAACAAGGAAGAGATGGAAGCAACAAACTTCTTTTTCTGAAAAGTTTGTCTTTAAAATAATCCATGTAAAAAAACAGATGGAGACCACCAATACTGGAAGTAACTTTGTTATTCTTTTGGCAAATGTGAAGGGTGTGGGAGTCTTTCTTTCCCTTCACATTGACAAAATTTCTTTAAAGTTTAAATAGGCCACAATATATCACTGAAGGTAGTGATACCATATAAATAAGTCAGGTACAAATCACCACCATCCATCATGATAGAGAGGAACCCTATAAAAAAAAATAAAAAAATAAAAAAAAACCCAAAAACCCAAAAACAACAACAACAACAAAAAATGGAACGACAGTACATGGGGGAATGCATGCACAATGCCAGAGGGCAGGGATGGGTGGGATATCGGGAATTGTTCCCTGGCAGGGTGGGCAGGCCCTGGCACAGGGTGCCCAGAGCAGCTGTGGCTGCCCCTGGATCCCTGGCAGTGCCCAAGGCCAGGTTGGACACTGGGGCTTGGAGCAGCCTGGCATGGTGGAAGGTGTCCCTGCCCGTAGGGGGCGGGGAGAGTAGAACCGGATGAGCTTTAAGGTCCTTCCCAACATAAACCATTCTGCTACTGTATTTTTCGTATATCTAGCGGGATCCATAAGCTCTATAATCAAAGCGGTCCAGTGCAGCTCGCGAGACGTAGTCAACCCTCACACCCCCTCAGCCCCACTCCCGCCATTTCCCGCCGCCCCTCAGCCGCCACAAAATGTCGGCGGGGCCGCGCAGGACTCTCTCCTCTCCGGGAAGCGCGCGCGGGCCTCGACCAACCGCAGGCCGCCGTTTGGCACCAGGTGACCGCAAGGAACTACAACTCCCGTCATGCCCGCGGCGCTCCCTTCCTCCTTCCTGGTTCCGGTTCCGGCTCCCGTTAGCCGCGCCACCCTGGGGAAGGTCGCGCAGGGCGGACGAGTGGCCGCTGTCTCCTGTCCCTACCATGCTGTCCGCCGGTGTCCGCCGCTTCGCCACCTCCGCCATTCGCCGCAGCCACTATGAGGAGGGACCCGGGAAGGTGGGCAGCAGTGTCCTGGCTCGCTGAAGGTCGCGGGGAGGGGGATGGCGGGGTGGGGGTTGATGGCTGCCCTGTGCCTGGCTGTGTTGTGTGAGCTTTGGGGTGGCGCGGTGATGCCGGTACAGGCATAGCAGCGCAGATCCGGTTGTGGCACACCCCAGCCCCCTCCCCTGCGGTGGTACAGATGATGAGCATTGCGGTATGAGGGGTAACAATGATACTGTAAACGCTTTCTGATGTACCTGGCCGGTTTTCTCAAGCCTTCGGTCTAAAAGCTTAATTTTACATGCGTAACTGAGACGAGGAAATTCTTCACGGTGGAAATAATGAAATACCAGAACACTCGGCGGGCTGTAGATGTGTATCCTCGGGGGCTTTTATATTTGACTGCATAAGAGCTGGAGCAAACTGGCCCCACCGTGGGCTGGACGGAGAGGAGAAGAGGGGACGAAGTGACCTCCAGAGGTCACATGCAGGCTGTAATCGTGGAGTGTTTGGGCTGGAGGGGACCTTCGAGATCATTTTATTCCACCTCCTGCCATGGGCAGGGACGCCTCCCACCATCCCAGGGTGTTCCAAGCCCTGTCCTACCTGGCCTGGGAAACTGCCAGGAATCCAGGGGCAACTACAGCTGCTCTGGGCACCCTGCCAGGGCCTCACCACTCTCACAGGGAATAATTTCTTTCTAGTATCTAGCTGAAATCTCTTCTCTTTCAGTTAGAATCTGTTCTCCCTTGTCTTGTCACTGTAATTCTTCATGAGGAATCCGTCTCCAACTTCCTTGTAGGTACCTTTCAGATACTGGAAGGTTATTTATTACCCTAAATACTGTGTTTGTTACCTTGAGAAATACTGAAAGTGCTCTGAAACTGCTTATTTGTTTTGTTCTGAGATTTTTAGCACTTCTAAATGGGTTAGAAAGGAATTAATGCTTTGATTGCAAAGGTAAAATTCCCTTTTTTTTCCTCTAGAACCTCCCATTCTCTGTGGACAACAAGTGGCGGCTGCTGGCGATGATGTGTGTGTTCTTTGGGAGTGGATTTGGTGCCCCTTTCTTCATAGTCAGACACCAGCTCCTGAAGAAATGAAGAGGACAGGCTGCAGCTGCACTAGCTGGGTAACTGCTTTTGTTGGATTTCATAACTGAATGAAATCCATTTATGAAATTGGATAATTTAATAACTGGAAATTATCCAGTGGAATTCAGTGAGCCTGGCCTGGTCAGAATTTTACAGTTCTCAGCCTTTGCAGCCCAGGTGCTGAAGTGTTGTGGTCTGCAGTTGCACATTAATAGCTGAAGCAGTGAGCAGGTGGAAGTTTGTGTCACAGAGCTGCTGCACTCGGTGGTTTGTGACCTTTACCTCCCCAGAGGCCACTCCTCTCTGCCTGCAGCTCCTGGCTGTGACCAAAACCATGGCTGCTTCCTGCCCTGAGGAGGTGAAAAGGTGCAGCTGGTGTGGGAGTCACTGGCACGTGTGATGTGACAGAACTGGATGAAAAACTGTGATGCTGTAAACGCTTTCTGATGTGCCAGATAAAGCTCAGGGGAAAATTATATTTTCTTGAACCTGTCTCAAAACAATCCCACCATCTACATCATTCACGGGTTACTGTGCAATTAAGGTAAAGTCATTAACAGAAATTAATTTGTGCTTGCTGATGATCCTAACAAAGAAGGCCTCAGACATGACTCAGACTGTGCAGCCATGCCACTTCAATTTGTCTTAAGGTGATTCCACTTTGGAAGTACCTGGTATTGTCTGTGATCTGAGAAACTAAACATTTTTCAGGAGCTTCAGTGACCCAGATAGTTCTTGAAAAGAAATAGCAGTCTGTCACCGTTATAACAAGAAATAATAAAACTCACACAAGGTGTTCCAGCATCTGAACAGGAACAGGAAAAGAGAATTTTATTTTTCAGACCTCAACATTTATAGAATTCCAAAAGTGACAGTGGATTGGAGAATGACTTTGCCACTTCTCCAACCACACTGGTCAAACTAACAGTTCATCAAAATTCTTCTCCTACAGAGAAGAATGTAAAACAATCATTATTTACATGAAAGTGTGTGAGAAACTCTTACTAGAAGAATGTAAACATCAGAAGGCTTAGAGAAACTCAAAAGAACAAAATAACAGCAGTCCTCATTGGAATCTCATAATTGGAACAAATTATGTAATTTCTTTGCCACTTTGGTGTTTATTCCACTCTTGACTGAGGAGAAAACCAAAATCAGGATATTTGTATTGAAGTTGGGCATATGGAACTGTGTGGTTTCATGCAAGTCAAGGCCTCTGATGCAAAACCAGACAGTGGATGAAGCAAAGTCCTCAAATCAAAAGTTCTAATTTAAATTATTTATATGTATATTTATAGAGAACATGTAGTTCTGTATGTTTATTACAGGGCTATTAAGTTTCTCCATTTTTTTTTCTTGCAGAGTTGAAGTCTTCTTCACAGCATCGTTCAATGGGGAAATGATAGCTGCAACCCATGCTGGATGTCTCTGAATAAAATCTTTAACCCCAAGGCCTTGGGCTGTGTGTTTTGTGAAACTCCTGAGGTGCTTTTGACATCTGGTGTGAGAACCCCTTCAAATTGTTGTGTATTGCCCTTAAATTAAACACTTAATTGTCATAATGTATAAGAACAAAGGGTGGGGAAAATCACATTTCAAAACAGGGATTGGGCTGAACTTCTTTTACTGCTCAGAATAATTTCCTGGGACAGTTTATAGCAGTGGATATCCTGTCACCATACTCCATGCTGCAGAAATTTTAACTTCAGTGGGGATTTTCTGTGGCTTTTCTTCCAAACTCAGCAGTTCTAAAGAGCTGTTGTTCCCAGGTCTCTGTAGCATCAGCTCTGAGCAGGGGCTTAGACATTGCCCTCAAGGTTTCATGAGGCTTCAGTCTCAGGGGGTGACGTGGGCACAACTCTGAGCAGACAAAAAGTATTGGTAATGTTCTGTAGTTACCAAAACTGAACCTGCTGCACATTTCCAGGTGTTTGGAGGGAACTGATGGCTTTCTGCTGATACTTTTGTTGTGAACCTTTTCTGGTTTGCTTTTTCCCCCTACTCAAACACCCTCCTGCTGCAGCACAGAGCATTCAATGTGGCTTGAAGCATCAAAATTGCAAACTGAACAGTTCCATAAAACCTTTTTACAATTGTAAGAATTCTTGCCATTCTGATCTGTGTGGATGCCAGTTTTTCATCAAGCTACCTCAGCAGAAGCACGTGGGAGTGGTAACGTGCTGCTCGTAGCAGAACAGCTCCTGGGTGCCACATTTCTCTTTTCACGGGTGAGTCTGAAGTGCTGATGACTGTTCCCCCTTATTCAAGAGTCCCTGATTGTCAGATTTCATAATTCAATTTCTCTAAAATATCTAGTTTTATTTATAAGGCCATCTTTTAAAACTTATTTCTAGCTGTACTCAACAAGATCTTATTCTATAACATTTTAAAGTCAACATTTCTTATCTTAAAGTTTACAAATACATATATATATACCTTCTATCAAACTTTAAAAATTCTCTACAAATCCATTTCCCACACCTGATGTGTTTGGAAAGAGCACACATCACCTCTGAAGGTTCACCCTGTGGAGGGGCAAACCAGTTCCTTCACTGTGCTTAAAACAAGGTCTCCTTTCTGAATGCCACCCCTTGTAGCTTTCAAAAGATGCTTTTGAGAACAGGGTGCTTAAAATTAAAGCATTTATTTTTGGATGAAATGTTAAATACTTTCTCCTCTTGTGAAGTGTTCTAAAACTGTAATCATCTCGCAGTGTTGTTACACTGATGGATCATATTCAGGAGCAGAAAGGTTCTTGGGGCTTCTAAAAAGAGCCTCTAAATCCTGACTGTTTTTAAACCTGCCACCAGTTTGGGTAAATAAATAACTGATGTGGAGCTCAGTACCTGTCATTTTCCCCTGCTGCTGTTTTACATGATATCCATGGCTGTGAGCTGAACCTCCTCTGTGCTGTCACCCCCATATAATCCCAGTTTTTGTGTGCCAGTACAAGTCATGCAAAAATTAATGTAAGGGCTGACTAAACACACCATGTTAGTCTTAAACTGCTTGATAAACCTGTGTTTGTGGTGTGCTATTACTTTCATTTACAAAGAAAATGTGGTACAGTTTTGTAGCCTTCCTTAATACAGTCAGTTAATTCAAGGTTCCTTGAGTGTAGGTAGTTGTTATTTTGTATTTTTGATGAAACACCTGCACGCTGTGAGTTAGAAAATGGAAGACTTGTGTTCTCCACTCGTGGCAACCTCTGTTACTCCTGCGTGCTGCCAAGGCAGTAATTAGTCCCTTTAGAGCTGGGTTGTTCCCCTACCTGAGGTGCTCAGGCAGTTTTCAGCAGTTTTTGAACCCCAAAAATTACCAAGTCTGTAAGTTCCTTGCCCGACTTAAGTAATTGGTTCCCTTAGGATTTCAGAAGTTTTCACTTCTGCAGCAGAAATACATTAATAGATCTGTGCCGCTCTTCCTGTTAATGCAAAATGGTGCAGTCTACCCAAAGGCATTTTTGATTTCTAGATTATCTGTGATTTCATCACTGCTCAATAAAGCAAAATCTGAAATGCATTATTTTGGTTGCCTGGGTGGAAAATACAGGTTGTTGTTGTTGAGAGAGATGTGGCTCCTGTAATTAATACCAGGTGTTTGACTGTGTTTTAATTTCACAGAGGCCCAATTCCAGATGGCATTTTTTTCTTTTCTCTTATAACATCACTGCATTCAGCCAACACTTCCTCAACCATACTTATTTATTTGTTTATTCATTTAACTGTCCATTCTTTTCATTTACTCCCCAAACTTACCTTGGTGTTGATTTTTTGTAGTTTACCCATTCTATGATTTATTGTTTTAAGTCCTCCTAGTCCATTGTTTGTTTACTGACTGCTGAAGAGATGAGCCAGAGAAACTCAGAATTTTTTTCTCACATCATTTTCTCATTTTGCAATGACTTCTCTAAACACATTCCTACCACAGAGCCTAGCATGGAAATACCCAGCCCTGAGTAATTCTGGAGACAGATGTGTCACTATAAATATATATGAATTAACTGATATTTAATGGTATTAAGAAGGATGGATCATATTTATTAAAGCCATTAAAGCCCACGAGCTGCAGAATTAAGTTGTGCAAAAACATAACAGTGTGTTCCATCACACTGAGATTATATGATAGTCTGTGTTCTCAATGAAATATTTAATTTTAAATAGCCTTTTGGGTTCCCTTTAGGGTACCTTGACTTGGTAGAAGATGAATCAGTTGAGAATAGGCAAAAAGTAATATGCAAGTGGTGCTCCTCTGTCATTAAAATTGTATGAAGGAAACAAGGCAGTGGTTAAAGGACCTCTGGGAAATAACACATCTGTGTGAATGATTGTACTTTTTTTGCTTGCCAGATGCCAATTTTAAGGAAAATCATTAATGATCCCTGATTTTTTTTTTTTCCGATTTCCCTGTTATAATTTTCACCTTCATGTTTTCTGTTTTGGCACAAACTCAAAACTTCTCTGTTTTGCTTCCAGAGAGCTTCATAACTTACCATTTTAATTTTGTCACGTAAAGTTTTCAAGCAGTTCCTGAATTAAATCTGAGCAGATGTGAATTAGATGTCCTTATGCTTTAATATTTTGGATGGTTTCACTTTATGGATCATTTTTTCTTACTCTGGAACACTCCTTATTCCAGAGAGACAAGTCTGGAAGGGCTTGGGTTCAATTACATTGAATAGGGTAATTTGATTTGATGAAAAAGAATACATTAATTTTCAAGTTAAAATATTCTAGAATTTCTGTTCAGCAATTAATTTGACAATGTATCCTTTTCATATCCACTCTTCAGAAATCAATGGGAATTTCATTTTTTTATTTTTTCTCCCCAAATAACAGAAATTTCAATTCTTATTCAGTTGTGCTTTGAAGCATCTGATATTAATCCATGTTGAAGATAAGATACTTGCTTGGATGAGCCCCAATTCTGAATTATTATGGGCTATCCTTGCATAATTGATCCAAGTGTAACAGACACCTGGACTAAATTTTTTCTTCCCTTAAATTGTGACTCCTTTGCAGAGGTGTTGCCCTGTACAGTAATTGAGTGTGAGTTACTTATGAAAATTGCTTTAATATCTTTTTACTGCTAATTAAATAGTAGGGGGAAAATTGAAAATATTTTCTAATCTAAGTTATCAGCCACTCTTTTCTTGTTTCTTTCTAGCCTGAGATTTTTATTTCTGTCTGAACATGAAACAATTTATAGATTTGTTTATAAATTTAAGATTTATAGACAAGTAGGGCTGGAGGATGAAAATATGAAAGTAGAACTTAGTATTGCATGGACTAGCACATTCAAACTATATCTATCCTTTAAAGGTAAAGATCATCTGTACACTGCAATTCATACTTTGGTTGAATTTTCAGTGCAGTCACATCAATGTTTTGGGTTTTTTTTAATTAAATAGAGTAATTAAGTAGAAAAAAGGGAATGAAAGGAAAGGAAAATAAAAATGCTGCCTCCATGAAAAAGAAAGTAGTTGTTGTCAATTTCATGATCAAGAAAATGAAGTTATACAAAGGTCAAACAATACACCCAATAGGGGATATCAGAGCTGGGATACAATATCCAGTGCTATAAAAATATTCCTGCCAGTTCCCACCTCTGTGGAGTACATCAAACAGCTATGAGAACCTTTTGGTAATCATTGTTTTAATGTGTGAAAATACACATTAGGAGAGAAATAGGGCAAAACAATCTCTGGGTTGCTTAATTGGAAGTTGGAATATGTATCAGAGGAGCACAATAATACAGTAATTTATTGGTAAAATTGTCGTTATTACAACTTCAATTATCACAAAAAGACATTGGTTGAAAAATAAGGAGGAATGTGCAAGTTTAGGACTTATGTTACTGGAAAAACACTTTGGAGTAGCACAGAGTGGCTTATGGCAGGTCAAGACAGAAAGACAGTGACTGTGAGACCCTCTGTGGTGCAATTAATCATTGTTCCAATTAAAATATGAATGTGGGCTCTGCCCCCTGCCCTCTCCACAGGTTTTCCAGAGGCAGCCCCTTCTGCAAACAGCGAGTGCCCACCCAGCTCCTGTTTGCTCTGCTTGCACAGGGAAGATAAATGTTAGTTGCTCTGTGGGATGATATGCTCGATAAGTTTGACTTGAATTTAAATGAGTTTAAAATAATAGTATTTGCCAGAATTAATGTGATCCACTGTTCCATTTTCTCCTTTGGTATTCCATGAATAACATTAAGTTTTTTTCTGTGGTTGTGCCACCTTTTTCCATTAGCTATGTAGAGCATGCAGCTCTTTGAAAAATGTCACTGTATAAATAGTGTTGCTGAGAACCTGACTAAGCCACAGCCAGCAACAAAATGTGAAAATTTACCTTGCTGGTGAAAAAAAAAAAAGTAAAAAGTGTAAATATCGTGTATGTGAAAATGTGTATAAGTGTATATGAAAATTCTGACAAGTGATGGAAGGATGGAGATGAGAGGGAAGAGCGTGGTCTGAGGTTTTGTTTCTTTTTTGTAAAATTTTGCTTGCACCATTAAAATTCATAACTCTTGAGAGTTCTTTAGACTAAGTTTAGCAAAAAAAAAAAACACCAAAACACAGCTCCGTAATTCTGCACTAAATGTAGTTTTGTAAAGACAAGATCATCTCTTCCTCAAGGGAGGAAAAACCTGCTAGCCAAATTAGATATTTGGCTAAATGGGGCTTTGCTGAACCAAAGTTATTTCCTGAAACAGTGGCAGAATACGTTGTTGGGGGAAAAAACACATACATAAATATACAGGTCATTACTGAGTGAGAAAACCTTTTTGCTTGCCTCCGTGAGCCATCCAGGTAATTGAAAGTGAAAACTGAAGAAGAGGTGCCTCCCTGAAGAAGACCTGTCTCTCCAAGACCTTGTTTTCTGACAGCCCGGAGAGTTTTTGTGCTCCAAAACCATGCTGTTACTTCTCTTCCTGTTTGTTTCTCCTCCTCATGGTGCTGTCCTCTGAATCTAAGTCTGCAGAGAATTGTTTTCATCCAAAGAGCAGGGGCTCTGTTGTTAACTCACTGTTGTCTCAACCCACTGCCAGGAGCTGTAAGTGCCTCTTTGTAGCTCACTTGGGAATATTTTAGTGCTGGCTTTATGAATCTGGGTGTGGAAGGGATGGGGGTTTTTTGGAGGGGTCAGGGGGAAGGCTGGCAACCCCTAAGTCCTTTATCTTGATATTCTGGAGTGGCAGCACAAATGGGGAGGTATTCTGGGAATGCATACCTGCATAATTTAAATTGTTAGGCACAGTTGAAGTTCCTCTGCCCACTACATAATCCAAAAGCAGCGTGTGGGCACCTAACAGCCTACCTGCAGTACAGCTGAAGTAGCTGAAGGTGTGACTTCAAAGTTACCTAAATTTTATTTAATTCTCTGTTTGACACTGCTTTGAAGTTAAAGCAACACAGCAGCAGTTCAATTGGAATTTACCTCTGAAATCAAACGATGTAAAACAATTTGCCAGCTACTCTAATCCTAAGTAGGTCAGCAAAACCTGAGCGAGTAAGACTTTATATAAGCCCAAGTTTAAGTTTATTGAAGTTATTTTTCCTGCTATGTAGGCAACCCCAAGACTGGGAAATGCAAAGCCCAGAGAGCCAAGCAGAGCATCAGCACCAGGACAGGACCAAGCACAAGGACAGGACTCAGACCCCCATGTTTTTATGGGGTGTTGGGTGCCCTAACTTTTCCTTATAGAGAGACCATAAAATTGATAGTCAGCCTAATTTCACATGAGAGAAGACTGGATTTCCAGCTCAAAATCATGTTTAAATACAATTGTATGTAATCATTATTTTTTATTTACTAGAATACTAACTCAGGCTCATTCTTGTTGTATATGTTCTTTTTTGACTTAGAGATAGGGTAATTGAAAGGTGTTTTGAAAACTTTTATTTTATCTTTAGTCTCATGTGAAGGGTGAGATAATACAGATGTTTGTCGTGGATTGCCAAACCAAGACAATGTTATAATTCACGTTACTACAATTAGAAGCCAACCATTTCTTAATTAGAGTACACTATAAGTGTTTCTTGGCCTATCAGCTTTTGCCACACCATACTGCAAATTCTTTAAAGTCAATCATCTAAAATTACCCCTTGTGGGTCTTAATATAATGCATCTTTCATAGTTTTATTTCTCCGAACTATCTAGTCTTATTAAGGTCGTCCTTCGAAACTTGTTTCTATTTCCATTTCTCTCTCAACAATGTCTATCCTATCCCATAACATTTCTAAGTTAACATTTCTTATCTCAAAGTTTACATACAGATATGCACTATATGAACCTTCTGTCAAGTTTTGAGAATTTTCTACAAATCCATTTCCCACAATTCTCTCTTAGTAAAATTCCACAACCACACCCTCCTATGCCATAAAGAATCCCTGAAAAGTGGAATAGCTCAGCAGGTGGTACTGGGAGCATGCCCTCACCAGAGCAGCTCAAACTGTGTTTAGGATTAAAGCTCAAACTGTATTTTAATATTAAAGCAACACCCTTGGGAAGCCACCACAGATCACCTGAAACTGAGCCTGGGCCTCATATTCTGCACAACAGCTCACCTGGATGGAAGGTGACCACACAGCTCTTCTTTCTCCAGCCAAATTTAGATACCACTCCAGCAGCCATGTGAGCACCCTTTAAATCAGGTCATGCAGGAGAGGAAATAACCACAGGTTCTGCTTTTGAAAATGGCATTATTGCCAGAGACATGCTCTAAAAGACATTTTCTGAAATTGCAGGAGAGGAAAAACACAATATGTCATCAGGGACTGAAAACAGTCGTTTATTAAAAGCCCCTAGCAATTTTTGTGTGAGATTGCTAAATGAAACCTTTATTCTCCCTTAGGAATCAATGACCTTTGAAAAATTAGTGACCAAACAGAAACAGAAGACAATTCAACGTAAGTCTATTGACAAAAGAGGAAAAAGAATCAAGGGTTCGAACTATCTCACTGAAGATGAAATAGTGGAGGGTGCTGCTGAGTGAGAGGTACTAAGTGAAGGTTAAAATGCCTCACATCTGCAACAAATCATAGTTAAGAAAAACTGCCCACCAAAAGCTGTTTGGCCACCTGCCCAGGGCATAAAACAACAGAGAAAAACCTAAATTCTCCCAGGTATTTCTCCTCACTGGTTTGAGTTGTGCCAGGTGGGGTCAGAGAACAGGTTCAGGGTTTTAAACCCCAAACACACACATGAGAGGGAGAACAGGTTTTGGTAGCTGTGTGCCAAAAAAAAAACCCCAGATATTCTTTCATTTTCCTGAAGAAACATAAATCAGGATTCCCATCTATGCTTTAAATGCTTTATTACCTGCTACTGAATTAAGCCTTCTATAATTGCAGAAGGGCTTTAAAAATAAATCATTAGCCATGGATCTCCTTATTCTGCCTTGTGTTTTCTGCAGCATTTATGACCCCAGGCATGCAGTTCTGAGTATCCAATCTCAAATTATTCAGACAGAACAATTTTTTAGGAAAAGTCTTCCAACCCATTTTGTGAAAACCAGATCAGTGGCAAATTTTGCGAAGTCATAATCCCAAAATGTAGAAGTCTTTAAACTTAATTTACTTTAGGAAAAAACAGCTCATACACTAAAGAAATATATGTTGTTATTTGCCCTTCATCCCAAACACTGTCCTTCTCAAAAATTTGCATTATGTCCCTAGCCACTCTGTAAAACTACGGTTTCTCAATTCCTAGCTGTTAATACCCTATTAATCTTCAACACTGGTTCTATCAGTGCTGATACCTATTAACTAAATTCAACTAATTTAAATTAATTAAATACCTATTTGACAATCCCATTCAGCTGCTAATACTTCAAAATTTTGCAGTATTTTTGTAAAATGCAAAATTAATTCAGAAGGCAATGCACCATCTGGCCTCATAATACCTCTGTTAGTTTTGCAGGTTATCAAAAATTCACTGCTCCCTCCCTCTCCTTCATAATCTTTTCTCACAGTCAGTTTCATGTTTTCTCTCACAGTCAGTTTCTTTTTATCATAAAAATATTGTAAGTTTAGAAAGCATTCAAGACCTCAAAAAGAGCCAAAGCTCTATGGTACTGTAAGAGTTGTAAAACCAATATGGTTTTAAGGCAGGAAGGATGGCACTGCTGATGTGACACAAAGCAGACATTTACAAGAGAAGTTCAGATTTTTCTTACTGAGTCTTTACAGACTTTGTAAATATATTTGCATTACTTAGAATACAGGTATATTTAAAAAAAAAAAAATGAGAAGTCCTAGCAAAAGCTTCTGTGGGGTTTGTTTTGATAGGGAGGCTATAAAATATCAGTTGGATATAGTCAAAGTCTAGTCAAGAAATTCTTCTTCAATATCAAATGAACTGTAAAACTTACTTAGATATGGTAAAAAGAACCCCAAAACTGTAAAAAAAAGTCAGCATTTTGTCCCACCATTTTATTTAGCTTTATGTGATGCATCTTTTACTAGTTATTGGTTTACTTCCATTTTTTATGTATATGTATGATGGTGTACAGATAAAAATTAATAATTATGTATGTCCTTGGAGTTCCTTTCTGTTCCACTGGACAATAATATTTGTTACTTGGGAATGAATATGCACAGAATGAAGAAATTAAAACTATTTCTAAAACTTTGCCATTAGATTTCCATGTATTCTGTACTTCTTAGCCATAAAACCTAATTCCTAAAACTTCAGTCGTTGCACAGAATTATTATTTATATAGTGCCGCAATGTCTGAATAAATATTGTCTAATTTTTCATTTATTTGCTCAGTTCAAGTGGTCTCACACAAATGTCCAAAGGACTGTAATCATTCCCTTACCTCATTTTCTCAACAAGGCAGTGTTTTCACAGTGCTCTGTTGCTATAATAGATATTATAGTGGAAGAAAATTGAAATGCTTTCTCAAACATTTGCCAAATAATTAGAAATTCTGGACTGCCACCAAGTAAAGGGAAAGAATTCCCAGTCAGACAACCATCAGCTACTCCCCATTCATTCAGAGAGCACCCAAGAGAGCAGGATACTCCCTGGTTTGGTGAGCCTTGTAAAATTCAGAAGAACCCAAATTAGATGCCTTTTCATGCAGTTTTGTGCCAATGAGTGATTTCTCTGTAATGCCTGAAAGTAATTTGCTAAATGTCTCACTCTTCCATGAGGTACTGCTGGTGCCTAAAACATCACCCATCAGAAAGGAATGACCTTTCCACTAAGGGGAAAAAAAAAAATAAAAATCACTGCTTATGTCTTTTTAAATGCTGATAAACTTAGGTGGCACCAACAACCCCAGCAAGATTTATTGAGCAGTACCCTCCAGTATATAAGCACCATCAGGTAGCTTTGCATTCTCTGATGAATAAACAATTGAAGTCATAATTGTTTGTGCATTCCTGAAAATGTCAACAAAATCAAACATCTGTCATGCCAGATAAGGAAACATGGCTCATTTAATACACTTAGTGCTCTATTCAGCCTTGAAAAGGTCACTCCAGTTTTAACAAGCAGGGTGTAATTTATTGGCTCCCAGTAAATGACCATGTAGTGACAGTAAAGCTGTGGCCGTGTTTGGTTACCCTTCAAACGACATATTTGATTAAGATGGCATATCATATTTAGCACAATCTGTTTAATGTTGCTTTTGGATGCACTCTCACCCTCTCAATTACGACCAACTGTGACATGAAACCATTTTTACCAAAGCAACACTCACAGCCCCCAGCCCACCACAATAAAGCAGAGCAAGCCAGAAGGACGGCCTTGAAATCCACCCGTTTAAGACAACAAACAGCACACAAAGGCAGTATTCACTCCTCTGCCATCTTCTGTGGAAATAAACAAAACCCACAAAAGCCATCACCAGCACACAGGTGGTGCCTGTCTGCCAAGAAGGGCTGCACACCCCTCTGACTCTTCTCTGGCTTCCTGCATCAGGCTTCTGAATCCTGAATCCCTTCATAATAACTCATGGCAAGTGCTGCTTGTTCTCCCTGCTGGCTGCACCAAAAGGCTGTCAGGACAACCCAGGGATGTGTCATTTTGCACAGACCTATTTAGCTGAAAACTGATCTCTTGGAACCACTCTCAGTGACCTCCATTATTCTCCTGTTGGCCTGTGCTCAAAAGATTTGCTGATGTCAGTGAGAGGGAGATAATTTGGGGTCAATGTGGACACAGTGTGGCATAGAGAATCGTGACTCCTTCAACACATCACCTTGAAGCACAGTCAATTTTTTGCTCGATGGCTGTTGTAACCTAAGAGTGCAGTGCATTCAGTGTCATTTGGCCCTAAAAATACTGGAAAAGTGTTAATTATTGGTGCTGATGAGTTGGTTCTGTTCCTCTTTAAACTAAGAGGTCTAATCCTGCAGGATACCTTGATGTGGGAGATCCAAATAAGCAGTGTATTTCCCAGACTGGCTGGCAGGTCAGAGCTAGCACAGATGCACAAATGTGTTGATCACATCACTGGAGAGCTGGTGGGAGCTGGCCCAGCTCTCTTCTCTCTGTTCTTCTCCCAAGTATTTGACTCCTGAGCCAATTCTGTGAACTGGCTCCAGGAATTTATTTATAATCCATGGAGGTGATTTGGGGTGAGAAAACAATACTCTTAGAAGGTTTGTGCTTTTAGGGAAAGGTGAATTTGAGGTGCTTTGTATGTCTAAATTATGTAAGACCTTAAACAAAAGAGAAGAAAAAGTATGGACTGTTCTTCCTTTCCTTTATTTTTCGTACACAAGAGAGTCACAAGGCCAAGTGAGGATTATGCTACTGGGTTTTTTTCATCCCAACAGGATTACAAAATGCTTTATGAAGTGTCAGTTTGTTTCATGCCTGCCAGTAATGGAAAATGGGGATTACAGCCCTCTGCAAAGGTTGATCACTGCTCCCCTGGGCAGGGACAAGTGGGCCTGTGCATCCAGATCAATCCTAAAGGAGTCCTGTGGGAAAATAAGATAGGATTTTGGCTGTGTGAATAACCAGGCTTTACACTGGATTGTTACTAGACTCTTCCACAGCCTATTTTTAAAGTTTGAGGTAGCCTGACCCTTTCTACTTACAAATACATGTCATGTAAGGACACCAAGCAGAATTCACTCCTGAGGCAAAATATGGCATCACTGTGAGGGAGTGGATCACCCGTTGCCATGTGAGACATGGTTTAACACCAGCCAGAAAGTCACCCCCATGCAGCCCCTTGCCCACCCTGCCCTGGTGGGATCAGGGAGAGAATTGGTAGGGCAAAAGTGATAAAACCCATGGGCTGAGATAAAGACAGTTTAACATGTAAAGGAAAAGCCATACACACAACAGAGAAAACAAAGAATCCATCCCTCATTTCCCACGGGCAGGCAGGTGTTCAGCCATCCCAGGATAGCAGGGCTCTGTCACATGTTGTGGTGACTTTGGATAACAAACACCAGCACTCCAAATGTCCTCCACCTCCTCCTTGTCCCTGCAGCTCTACATGCAGAGCACGATGCTGCAAGGTCTTGATGTCCCTTGGGCCAGCTGGGGTCACATGTCCTTGATGTGCCCTCTCTCAAATCTTTGTGCACTCCCAGCCTGCGCCCTGGTGGGGTGGAGGGAGGAGGAGGTATGTTTTTGTGCAAGCTCAGCAAGAACAAAAGCTTCCTTGTGTTGTCAACACTCCACCACAGACCCAAACCACAGCCCCACACCAGCTGCTGTGAACAAAATTCACCTTGCCCAAGCCAAAAGCAATCCATTCTTCCCTCCTCTTCCATGCCCAGGCCACACACTCTTCAATACAACCTCATTAACCACCACCCCTCTTTCCATCCTTTGATGTGGTACAGAGACATTGCTCCCTTAGTCTATGGATCACTTTTGCAAAATGTCCTTGAAATGTCTAAAATGTCCACAAAATGCTCACTGAGTTCATTTAGTCCATGGCTTTGGGATCCATCTGAGGAACAGCAGTGTTGGTGTGGAATAGCCTCTGTCCTTCTGTCCCAAAATCTGGATGACTCAAAAGCTCAGAATCTGAATTCAGTGCCTAACCAAAAATCTCAGCTCTGGCACTGCCAGCAATCTCCTGCTAAGCAAGAATCAAACAGCATTTCCCGTAATGGCTTAGGGGCACCCAAAACAAACAGAGGGAAATAATCATTTTGCAGATTGCATAATCCCACATTGCTGTAAAATGTGTGAAGGAGTTAGGAGAAGATCAGACAAATCCAAAGAGCACAGGCACGTCAGTGTGAAACCAACAGGAGGGTTCACAGAAAATGTGAACTCTGGGCTGTGAAGGAGAAAGAAAGAGAAAGTGTCCTAAAAATGCACCTATATGTAATGCTGCATTTAGTACCTCTCCAAAATTCTGTTGTTTCCTATTTCTTGTGTTCTTGTGTCTGCTGCTGGCTGACCTCAGAGACATCACTGAGAGAGCCCTTGGTCTCAGCCAGCAAGGACCAGGCTGGAATATTGCCATAAACAACCTTTCAGATATACCTTTAAAAACCTAATTGTGTTTCAGACCTGCCAAGTGTTCAGCTAATCTTGGTCATAAAGATATATTCCTCTTTGGTTTGTATTTTTAATCATAATTAAGTCCATTTTTCTACACTTGGCCTTATTGCTATTTCATTTACTTAAGCTGTAATGATTAAATCTAATTTACTACTCTGTGAAATCTTAATCCTTCTGAAAAGTAATGGGCAAAGTACACAGGTCAGTTAAGAAACTGATTCACCACATAACCTCCATTTAGTAATTCCATTTATTTCAATAAAACTAGCTGGCATATGAGAAAAAGACTCTACAGTGGCCTTTAGTCTCCAGAAAATCACAGAATTTTTAATACAAGCACTGAAGAGATGTCTTGACCTCTTCCTGAACTATTTTTTTCATGGAAAAAAATCCAAAACAAATCCAGCTCATAAAATCTCTTTAAAGAAAGCCACCTACATTTTGTACTTGTTCTTATTTTACAAGTACAACATTATCCTATTTAAATATACAAAATATCAGCTTGATAATATAGGGGGAAGGGCTTCCCTATCCACAGTGAACATTATTTCTCTAAAAAACAATAAAGGAAAAGCCTATTACTAATGCAGTATTCTCATTTAATCACATTTGTTCAATACTACCATATTTTAGGTGATATAAAAGGAGGAACAATTATTGTCTTGTTCGCTTTGATTTATTTGGCTCAGTGCCTCCTTACCTAGGTAATGTAAAATAAACTGTGCTACATGGGTCATTTATGATGTGATTTAATAAGATGCTTTTTATTTTTAGCCTGTGGGAAAACACATTATTTTGGAAGCACCTGGCAAAAAAAAAAAAAACCCCACAAAAAAAACCCAAACCAAAACAAAACAAAAAAAAAAACCCTAAACAAAATCAAAACCAAAACACCCAACAAGATTTCTTTTGTTCATTTTCTATTTTCACTCAGTAGACTCCAGCCTAGAAGTTAATTTAAAGCAGGTTGTCCATGGTTTAATGTACTAAAACAGGGCTTCAAAACCCACATCAGGAAATGGTGCCTGGATGTCAGAATAAGGCTGTAACTGCAAGCTTGACCAGCTCCTAACTTCCTTTGGGTATTTCTGTGTAAATTAAGACTTGTTCCTTTTCACTGGCTGAAACAGGTTAATGTTTTTGCTTAGCTGCACATGCTGTCTACAAACAAAGTTATATTTGTATAACAGGTACCTGAGACACATCTGGAGGTAAAAAAAATTAGCTAGGAAATTGTTTTTCCATGGACAAAGTGAATAACATGAGCAAGGTTATCACACTGAAAATTACAAAAAACTTATAGGAATTTGGGACCAGTTTCTATGGCTTTTAGTTTTTTTGATTATTCACTTATAGCCATTCTGTGGGAATAACGTTAACTCAAAACTCTGCAGATGGCACAAAGTTAAAGGAGCTAGTATTTGAAAATCCTGTGTGGGGACATTCCATATATTGTAAGTGGATGTGCTGATGCTGATGACAAAGCACTGCAGCAAAGACCTACCTGTTTCCAGTATAAATCCCTGGGGTTTTGTCACTCAAACTTCCCAGAAATTTTAATTTGAAGCAACACTATTTGCCTTAAGGACCTCTCTGGAAAGAGATTCATTAGTGAGAACAGTTTAAAAAATTTTTAAAAACCCAATGATTGCACCTATTTTTTCTATTTCTAAAAATTAGTAGCACTTTACCAGACAACTTCATAAGGAAATCTTCAGCTGACTCCTTTTTTTGAGGGTGGGTCTTTATCTCATCTCTAATGTTTGTGTGTATTTACCATTGTATCTATGTATCTAGCATTGGATTTTTCATTAAGTTTATGCCTCCATTAACAAAATTCTGTATTTCCTGGTATACAGCCCCCTTCAAATTTAAAAGCACAAGCAGGAAACCTTTCACTGTAGCTTGAGAAATCCCAACCAACAAAAAGCTCCACCAAGTGCCTACCTGAAGTCCTAAAATCCAGTATATTTAGTCTCCTGAATTGTAGAAACTTGGTAGCATGACCATGTTGAAGAGACAGGGAGGCTCAGGAGATGGCGAAGGGTTCAGTCCCCATGAAGCTTTTGGGAGGAATTTAAGCAACAACACAAAACTGTGAGAATTGTGAATTCCTCAGTAATGTAGATGGGGATGGCAGGAGTACACGTCATTTTATCTGTGCTGTGAGACACCCTTGGATGTCCTGAAATGTAGAACATGAGAACAGATAAGGTGTTGGAAAGTACTGATGACTTAAAGTCATCTGTGATCCCCCTGTAGCTGAAAATCTCTGTAGCTGTACCTGTACAGTGGTACAGATTGTGCTGCACAGATGACCTTCTACAACAGGAAAGAAAAATTGTGCCATTATCCTGAGCAGAAATTCAAATTTTATGTTTACAATAGTGTTCTTGAATGTTTTAAATTTTTTAGGTGAAAAATATGCACGTCTCAGAGGGATACCAACATGCCTCCATCTCTCAGGGGTCCCAGCACAGGGAGGAGCTGGAGCTGCTGCAGCCAGGCCAGAGGAGGCTCCAGGGGGAGCAGAGGGATGGAGCAGCTCTGCTGGCAGGAAAGGCTGGCACAGCTGGCACTGCTCACCTGGGCAGGAGAAGCTTTGGGCTGAGCTCAGTGTGGCCCTGCAGGGCCTGAAGGGGCTGCAGGAAAGATGGAGAGAGACAATTTACAAGGGCTGGAGGGACAGGGCACAGGGAGTGGCTCCCACTGCCAAAGGGCAGGGCTGGATGGGACATTGGGAATTAGGAATTGTTCCCTGGCAGGGTGGGCAGGCCCTGGCACAGGGTGCCCAGAGCAGCTGTGGCTGCCCCTGGATCCCTGGCAGTGCCCTGGGGCTTGGAGCAGCCTGGGACAGTGGGAGGTGTCCCTGACATGGCTGGGGTGGCACTGGATGGGCTTTAAGGTCCCTCTCAATCCAAAAAGTTTCATTATCCTATGATTCTCAGTATACAGGTAAAAGATAACTAATCTCCAGTTAAAAATTGTTTTCAGCATGAAGCTTTCAAGACAATTTCTGCTTCTGCTGCTGCAGTGATTACATCTGATGCTGCAACTTCTGGTGTTGCATTGTACTAGTT
>VZRH01006086.1:16656-62157 GCA_013397555.1 Urocynchramus pylzowi
CCCCACCCCCAGCTACAACTTTTTCCCCACCCCAAAGCTTTGTTTAGAACAGGTTTGGGTTTATGCAGATTCTGGGCTTCCTTCACAGGGATTTTTGGGCTTTGGTTAATTAACCTCGAGGGGATCTGATTCAAGAGTCAAGAAACAACTCAGATCCTAACCCAGGGGTTAGAGCCTCCCAGGAAAGAATATTTCACTGCTTTATGGAGATGATCTTGGCTCTGAAGAGGGCAAGAATTAACAAACCACCCCAAATCCTTCCTTGCCCTGCCTTCCCCAGCACGAAAGCAGATTATTCCCTCTCCCAGTTTCCAGCTGCAACGTGGAGATGTTTAATCCTTACAAACCCCTCTAAGGTATGAAATGTTTCTTGAAGTGCTGAAACAATTTATAGGAGATAACCTTGAACTCCTTAAGGAGGTAAAAACCAGCTTTGATATCAAGTTTAGTCTCAACTATTAATCTGCAGAGCTGGGTTTACTCTTTTTCTTACACCCACCTAACAAAGTTCTATCAAGTAACACAAAAAGTCCAACAAAAATCCCCAGCACGTTGTGATTTCTTAGCTTGAAACATGATCCCAAAGTGATGAAGCAACTGATAAACATACTTACAATAAATAATCTGGCATTTCTGAAGTTGATGTTGGTACACTAGAATTATTGCATGTTCCATTTAAACCTGAAAAAATAAAGATTTGTTTATAGACGTTCTTAAACTTCAAAGCTCTTTGCAATTCAGCTTCAAACTCGTAAAACTTGCCTGCAATACACAGTTTATGGAATTCTAAAGGATTTCTGTTTTGCTTGGAACTGACAGAGGCAGAGGAGCCACAACAAGGTGGCTGAAAGTTCAAGGCTCCTCCAGTATTTGTCTGTCAGCAAAACAACACCAACATCAGCCTGTGCACTGAGCAGCGAAAAAATCTGAATTTAATTGGTGGATAAACAGTGCCTGGAGTGGGATAACACTGAGAGCACCACTGGGAAGGAGGAAAACACAGCCCTGAGCCCAGACAGCTGAGCTGGGCAAGGTGAACCTTCTGTTCTCCTGCTTCTACACTTGAGAGATTCCTCTGGGATATCCAGGGTGAGGTTCCTGAATTAATAACCCAGAGTCCTGCAGGGCACCACAGAGAGGATTTTAGGGAATGCAGCTCCAAACATAAATCCAGGCATTAAAGAATGTTCAGAAATTGAAAGAAGAACAGAATAAACCTAAAGCAGACTCATCCTCCACATCCACCAAACCCTGCAGGATAAATGTGGAGGAGGAAAGCAGCTGGATCCACGCTTGGAAAGGGATATTTTCCACAAATTGTGTGTTACATTCCAAACCCTCAGCAGATCCAGCTGCACAACCTGAGTCAGCAGTACCCTGACTGTATCCTTAAAAAGATGGATTTTCCTCTGAATTTCCACAGAAAAGCCCTCCTGAGCAGGATGGGAGAATGGTACAAACCCAGAGTTTCTAAAACCATCCCAATCCCAAATTCCTGCTGCAGCTCCTCCTGCTTTTCCTCCTCTCCTCAGTGGAAGATGCAGAGCAGGGTTTAAGGATGGTGGAAGGGAAGGGACACAGGAGGTTTATTTTGCCTGTGAGTGCCACCTACTGACTGAAAGGACCCCAAAGGTCCCTCCAGAGCTTCTGGAACAAAATTCCTGGGAGAAACTCCCACTTCTGGCAGGAGGTGTCCCTGCCCACGGCAGGTGGTGGAACCAGACGAGCTTTAAGGTCCTTCCAACCCAAACTTTTGGTGATTCTCTGCTTCCCTACAGCTCCAGGGGGAATTTGGGGAAGGAGCAGGATGAGGCTGGTGCTACCCACAAAAGGAAAACATCCCAGTTCTGGCTGTCCAGGATCCAAGCAGGACTGACCACATCCTGTTTATGATTGCTCCCAGTCCAGCTCGTATTTGTTACCTCCAAACAGCAGCAGGAACAAACCCCAACTCCCAATAATTAACAAAAATCCAGGAATTAAACAGTAAAGAGAAGCAGAAAAGGTGGTGGAGGAGGCTCAGCAATTTCCCAAGAATTTGAGTATTTATAAGACAAAAAGAGAGAATGTGTGAGTGTCTCTCCAGAACCACTCCAGAGGGCCATGGGGAAGAGAAACAACATGGAAGAAACACAACATTCACAGCAAAAACCTGAGATTGACACAGAAGCAGAATAATTCTCAGTTCTGCAGTGCCACACACCCATCAGGACTGTCCCCAGCAATCACTGCTGAGCCATCAAAATGCATTTTGTCACTGCTGCAAAGCCTGTGGGGAAGGGGAGGGCTGGGACCAGCTCAATCCCAACACCCTGAGAAGCTCCCTCTCTCCAGGAATCCAGCAAACGAGTCTCCATTTCAAAATATTGTCCTTTTGGAGCCAAAACTGCAGGATTTTCATGCACCAAGCAGGAAGAAAATGTAGAAAATAGTAACAGGGTGAAGGAAAATGCACAAAGGAATTTAACAGATATTCCCAGAGGCTGCAGGGAAAGTCCCAGTGCTCTGGGGAGCTGTAAAAACCAGCAGAAAACGTGGAAACACCAGGAAAAGGAATGGATGGGATCAGCCAAGAAATATTCTCTGCTCTGACTTCTAAGAGTGACTTTCAAATAGTGGCTTGATGGAAAATGTTTTCACCCCACCTCAATGGAGATTCACTGCTGTGTCAGTCCTTGGATAAATAAATCCCCAGCCCTAGTGGGAGGTAAGGAAGCTTTTCCAGCCTGGAAGAGCTGGTTCTCCACTGCTTTAACAGCATTTATCACCAGGTTTATCTATCATTTCTTTTGTAGTCAATTTTAAAGGCTTTTGTGAGTAACTTTTCATTAAAAACCCAAACAACAGTCATCACAACAGCCAACACAAGCGCTGCACTGCTCTTCCCACTGCTCCCAGCCTTTCATCCCCACAGATTATCCCAGCTTTTAATTTAACCAGGAGAAACATGACACGCTCTGAGGCAGTTCCAAACAGCACGAAAGGTTAAACAGGAAAAACCTGATAGCCTGTGTGGAGAGGAAGCACCTCTGGTGATTTGGAGGGAGGACAGCGCTGGCATTTGGGTCCCCAGAGCACCTGGGATGGGCCAGGATGTGCCCATTGCTCCAGGGAATCCTGGCATCACACCCAGCCAACACCAAAGCACCTCTAGGCCCCCACTCACCTGGGACCTGTTCCTGGGGAACACTAACTAAGTCAGCATTTTTTATTACTTCACAGTTCTGCTTCTCCTCTTTGCACTTCTCCTCGCTCTTCTTCTCCTTCCTCTCCTTCTCCTTGTCTTTGTGCTTTTTGGATTTTTTCTTGGATTTGACGTAGGAGCCGCAGTTGTGTTTGCTGCTCTGGGCACAGTCTGTGGGCAGGGGGTGACTCAGTCTCTCGGGAGGCTCCGTGCTGCTCTCACAGTCTCTGCCGTTGTGAGTCAGGTCGTTGCTGACATCCGAGAGGGGATCGTGGGGCCTGGGCAGCTCCAGGGCCGGGAGGGAGGAGCTGGAGCTCACCGGCTCGGGCAGAGCCGGGGGCAGGGCAGGGGGGGCCAGGCTGTCCTTCCCGTTGGAGGAATTCAGCTTCCCGTTGAGAGTGGGTTGGGTTCTGTGAGCCAAATGGGAGATCCTGGGCTTTTTGTTGGCCAGGGGGTCGATGAACTCCATAGGTAAGGGTCGTTTCTGTTAGGGAGTGAGGGGAGAAAAAAGGAGAAATAAATCGGGTTGAAGGTGCAGAAGTGGAGCTGGGTGTTGCCACTAGGTGGTGGTGCAATACCGGGGAGAAGGGAATATCCCCGGGAAAAGCAGCTTATCCATCCCAAGCTGCTTCCCAGAGCCCACAGTTTGGTGGGACAGCTTAAAGAATCCCATCAACAACTCCTGACCTCCCCTATTATCCACACACAGCCCCAGCCTGCTCTCACTGCAGCTTTTTTCAAACCCAGCCCCTTGGAACTCAAACCCTGCAGCCTCCCTGCCCCTGTCCCAGACAATTAGAGAGTGGAAATATCCCTGGAAGTGTCCAAGGCCAGGCTGGACAGGGCTTGGAGCAACCTGGGACAGTGGAAGGTGTCCCTGCCCATGACAGGGGTGGCACTGGATGATCCTTAAGCTCCCTTCCAACCCAAACCATTCTGAGATAAAAACATCTGTCCTGAGCATCCCAAAGTCCCTGTGAAGGAAAAACGTGCTCAGCCCTCTGGAGCAGGGAGGGATTCACCAGTTCTGCATTTGATTCCCAGCTCTGTGGCCAAGAGCTTCACCCCTTCCCCTGCTCCTTCCTCTTCTCAAGAGCGAGGCATTGCCCGGAAGAGGGGAGGAAGTGCCAAGTGCTCAGTTCTCAGAATTTCAGGCAAAAGGGGACATCTAGAAAGCCACGTCACAGGGGCCAACGTGACCTGAGCAACCCTTTTTTGAGCAAGGGTAGAGAAGGAAGTGGTTCCCAGCTGTGCCCATACCTTGGAGGCAGCTGCCTGGCAGCCTGGAAAAGCTGCTCCGTGGAAGAACCCATCCATCAGGCTCAGCCCAGCCAAAACCACCTCAGCCAGCCCTCAGTGTGTGCCCACCTGGCAGCTCTGGGGCTGCAACAGCTCTGAGCCAAAGATTATTTCGTGCCCAGAGGAAAACAAGTGATAGCTCTGGGTATTTCTTTTGGATAATCCATTATTTTCTTTCTGTCTCAGGCAGGATCGCGACGTGTTTGCGAATGGAAATGTTGTTCCATCGCTGAAATGCAGCTGGAGCAGCCCCTAATTCCCTCTTTTTCCCCCAGATTTTCTCTCTCTTTGTTAACTCAGGGGTCTTGAGGACACTGCTCAGTGCCAGGAATTCTTTCCACCTGTCAGGGTAATTAAGGAAGAGCTGCTGGTTCTGCCACTGAGCTCAAGGGGCAAGGACAGCACGTCCGACCGGCTTGGCAACATCACCTCCCAGAGCTCCCAGTGTCCATCTCCCCCAGGAGGGGCCATCCCCGTCTGCAGGCTCTGAACAGGTGACAGAGCTCAAAAATCTGCCAGATTTTACAACCTTTTCTCTAAAAACAACAAATATCAGCTTCTCCAAACTCATCTCTCTGGTTAGGAGGGTTACATACATCCATTTTCTAGAATTACCAGACCAATCTTCTTCACCTTCATTCCACAGCTGAACCTTCCCAAAATATTCTGCATTCCAGCCTACCAAATCCCAATCCTCTGCTGGCACTGCACCCATTACAAACCATTTCTCTAAATAGAAGCTACAGCCAGAGAGTATTAAAAAAGTGACAGCTCACTATGCTGTGGTTTGCTGTCTGACACGACAGAATCATGCTGGAAACATTTATATTCCACATTGGATTGTCCCTGTTTTACCAGCCTTTCCTAAATCCAGCCCAACCAACCACCCAAAGTTTCAGCTGGGTCATTCTGAGAGATCAAAACCTCACCCTAAAGACCTTTGAATCTTTAAAATCTGGACAGCCAGAGAAACAAGATGATTTTTCAACCTTAAAAAACGACACAAGCCCAGGATCTTTCCGAGCTAACTTGAAGGTGATCATTCTTCATTCACCAGGAACATGCCCACAGCAGAGCAGGAGAGGATTTGGAATCAGCTACCTGGCAAACAAGTTACACAGTCCTTGTTCTCAACCAGAGAATTGCCTCTCTCTCAATGCCAGAGAGCACATAATTTCTTTACCTGTTAATATTCTTTGCCACTAATCCTCGGTGCGTCTGTCCAGACAAGCAGGCATTACACATTCCACTGGCAGGAGAAGAATAAATACTCAACTTGTCTGGGCTGACCCACACTGGAAGAAGGGAAGGCAGAACATTTCACAACGCCAGCAACGCCTGTGCTGGGAGATACTGGGAGAAATGGGGACAAAGCTCTGCTTGACACGCGTCAAACGTGGCTCCTGTGTGGTTTATGGTCATGGAAAAAGCAGGCAAAATGTTCTTTTCACAGCTCCCTGCTCTGGCATCTCTGAGCCAGGAGCAGCCCAACCTGCCCCTGATCTGTCATGGCAATTAGGCTGCAAAAGGTCAAGGGTTTTAATAACTCAACCATGTTTGGGAGCTGCTTATTACAGCTTCGTTCCACTCAATTATTAGTAATGAGGAAAACACAAGCTCGTTCTCCCAGGAACTCCAGGAGGGATGGAGGCACTGCAAAAGGAATTTAGCCCTTAAAACTAAACCTGAGCCTCATTGTCAGAGATCCTCCCCACAGGCCCAACTGAGCCACGTCCAGAGGAGAAACAGATGCTGAGGAAAGCCAGAATGAGACTCCAACTTAATAAAACAGAAATAAAACCCCAAGGACCTCCTGACCCGGCAGCAGGTGATTACAGGGTGCAGACAGGCACAGCTCAGCCTGGACCCACGGCCAGCAGCCAAATCCATCAGGAGCACAAGGATCCAGGGGCTGGGAGGGGGATCACCCACCTGAGGGGGAGAGCTGGAGTTGAGGGTGTCCTTTGGAGGGCTCAGGGAAGGAGCTTCTCCCTGGAAAGCGCCGCTGTTCTGGGGCTGGCACAGCTTCCTGCAAAACACAACCAGGGCTGGTCACACCCCGTGCCAAGGGGACAGGTGGCACTGCACACCTTGAGTTTTAAACTCTGCTTGAAGGTGCCATAAAGGAGCTGGTTCAGGCTCTGGTCTCTGACAAAATCTGGGAAGGAGAAACTACTACAGGGAAAATATCAACGACAAATTGGAATTTCTCATCTCTTTCTTGCTTCCCATGATTTTCGTGGCTCTTTGGCAATGGAAGGAACACCCTGGACCAACAGGACACATGAAAGGATTCCCTGTTGAATTTGGGACTCCTTTTTCAACAATTTTACCTTTTTTCTCTTGAACTGGTGATGTAAGAATTAAAACAAATTAATTCCAGCCTCAGAAACATAATTCACATGGAGATCAGTGAAAGTGGCCTTGAATTTTAAGGTGTAAAGGATATCAGATATTATTCCTGCTGATTGAAATACAGCTCAGGGAGACATTAATTAAACAAATTTCTGCTGAGTGTTTGCTTTCTGAGACAACTCAGAAAGCAAAGCTCACTGAAGAGGGGCTGAAAGTCAAGCTCATATGTTGAGGAATAAGTTCTCCCACTCATTAGCATCATTAAAACAACATTTTATGGCAACAGGAGCCCTTTCAGCAATGAGCTCCTCTGGGTCCAGGAAAAGCAGCATTATAACAGGAACTGCTGAGGTATTATTGGTCCACCAGGATTTACATTTTGGGCTTCCCAATAATACTTTTAAGTTGCATCATGCAAAACAGAGCTACTCTGGGCTGTATTTGAGGTATTGGATGAATAAAAAAAACCTTTTGTAGCAACAAAAACTACAATTAGAATCACTTGAATTCCCCTCCAGGCTGGGTCTCTGCTCCTCTGCAGATCTCAGAGTATTTTCCCAGCCCACCAGCTTTGCCCAACAATTTTGACACCAGACTGCCCCTCAATTAATCATCCCCAAAAAAAAAAACCTACTCTTGCATCAAGTTGCAGCTGACAAACTGAAAAAAACCAGAATTCAGGGTTAAAGGTTTTAATAAAGCAGCTCTGCAGTCAGTTTGTCAGGAGCTGTGGAGCCTGAATAACCCACTTTTAAATTTTCTCACAAGAAACTGGAATCAGCATTAAAGCTCACCCATATCCTTTAAACATTGGGAAGATTTATCTCAGAGATAACGCCCAGGACTTGACAAGATTTGGCTTTTAACCTGAGCTTGAACCTCGGGCTGTGTTGCAGCAATATTTAAGACATCTGCAGTGTCACCACTGTCCTGGCTTTGTTTAATTTTATTTAAAACAACCTCAGCAGCCACAGACCAACTCAAGGAAAGGACCTGGAGATTGTGAACACGGGGACACTGATATTGCCCAAACACCCCAGTGAAAGTGGCTTTTGGGGGGCTGGCTGAGCAAGCCTGTCACATCTTCTAATTGTGAATTATGGATTTGAGGAGTCATGAAAGCACTGAGTTCAGCAGAGCAAAGATTTCAGAGAATCCTGCAATGGTTTGGGATGGAAGGACCTGAAAGCTCATCCAGTTACAGGTTGGGACACCTCCCACAGACCAGGCTCCTCCAGGGTGACAGAGGATGGAAAACATAAAAAAGAAGGGAAAAACAAGCTGGTTTAACCCAAGCCTAGTTAGACCCAGCTTTAGTATCTGCAGATGTGTTCATGACTGCAGCTGCTGAGGCACTGAGTGGCCACTGGCCCTGCAATCCAGGAGGACCTGGAACAATTGGGTGCTGATGCAAACCCCTGCTGCCTCCTGTGCCCTTTTTCTGTTTTTCTCCTGTCTTCAACCCAACATGTTTTTTTCCCATTTTGGAGCCTCATTACCTGCATTGCCTGAGCAGGGCTTTGTTTGTACAGTTGAATACATCCTTTCCAAGGTCTATTTTTAGACCCTCGCCCAAGTGAATGCCACAATTCGAGAAAAAGCAGTAAACATGGCTCTTCTACAGGGAGAAATTCACTTTGGGTATTTTTTTTTTGAAAGCCATAAAGATTGCATGGCAGTTGTATTTTTCCTTTTAATTATAATTTCACATCAAGGCCATTTAAATGAGTTTTGATTTTTCTTGAGCAAGCCAAAGCACTTGGAGTGCAAGTTTTCTGTTGGTTTAAAAAGTCTCATCCCCAAGTCAATTGTGCTTTTAAATCATGGGAAGTGCTCAAACAGAGCACACTGTGCTTCAGCTTAACCAAAAGTGCAATAAAATAAAGCAGAAGTAAAAGCTCTGCCTGCATGACAAAATCTGAACCAAGGCACTGAAAAATATCAACACTGAGAGCAGAGTTCTGTGTGAAACTGGGAGATTTCTTTCCCTGCCAGCCAGAAGCTTCCAAGCTTGGAGGCTTCACCTAAGGAAAATATCTCTAGAGGGAAAAAAATTTCAGCAATAAGGATGAACTGAGTCAGTTAAGGGCTGTTCCAGGAGGGAACATGGGAACAGAGATCACACTCCAAGCAGGACAACCACCAGGATTTTTAAGGGATTCATCCCTACAGAACAAGCTCTTGCTTTTCTAAGCATCCACGATTTCAACCAAATCTCAGATTTAGGGATGAAACACTTCAGCCTGCACAGGAAGATGTGGAAAAAAGGAAGGAGAGTTTCAAAGGAGAGCTGAGCTGGAGACATTTAATCACCTCATCTCCCAGGATTTTAGACCAGCTGTATGAACTCTACCAGCTCTGCTCCCTGGCAGGTTTTCCCCAGATTTAAAGACAGCCCAGGATGATGTGAAGAGTGGATCCACTTGGAAATTCAAGTTTAGCCCACTCTTACAGGTCCCTGGGTGATGGACAGTTTAAAAAGATGTCAAGATAAGTCACACACTCAACTTACAGACCTTGTTCACCCTCGTTTACAGAACCTTCCCTGGATGACATCACAGAGAAGAAAATTGATAATTACCTAACGAGGATCCTTTTCAACAATTGCTGATCTCCTTCTGAGTAGCCAGGCCAGTCCTTCTGCACTTCTTTGTATACACAATCTTTCAGTGTGAAAGTGCTGTCCTTGGCACTCAGATTTGCCACCTGGAACAGAAGGAATTTGGAAAACCATCATTAGGGTTTCATTTTCTCACTTCCTCGACCAAACAAGAGCTAAGATGAAGGCAAAATCTGAGCAGACTTAGCAGCTGTTAGTAGTGTCAGAGAACAAGGAGAGACTTTAATATTTCATTTCCTTATTATTAAGATTATTTAATCAAACTGTGCCTTTCCTTTCGCCTTGTCACTGCAATAATTCATAATGAGTTCCTAAAGCACATCCAGTTGAGTGGGAAATAAGTCATATCTAAAAGAGATTATTCAGCTTGGGGAGCCTGGACCAGCACAACACCACTTGATGGAAACACCTGGAACTAAAGCCTTAATGGGAACAGGCAGTTCACTTATCACACCTGTCCCATAGCCAAAATGGGGCAGTTTATGGCCAAAGAGGAACTCTGGGGCGATAACCTGGTTAACAATTGCCAGGAGATATTTTCTCACTAATGAGCCAACTAAACAGGCCACAGAGAGCTGCTTTCTCAGGGAGCTGTGAGGAGAATGCCCTGGGACCACCTGGATTTTATGGAGAATTTCTCCAGGGCAAGAACAGAACCTGGGATTTCCAGCTTCAAGCCAGCAGAGCACTGCAGGGAGCTCAGCACACTTGCACCAGCAGCTGCCTGACATTTTATCCAACCCTGCCCCGTGGAGCTTCCCCACAAAACCCTGTGTGGTGCCTGCACAGAGAGGAGAAGCTGCTGGAATGGGCACAGCTGGATTAGAATGGAAACAACTTGGGAAAGAGTTATCCCACTTGGATCAGTCTTTCCACAGCCTAACTGAAAATTCAACTTCTTGCTGTTGGTACACACCTGAAAACCCAGAGTTGGAACAAAGAGAAGAGCCCCAGTGAGGCTCTCACAGAGAGTGAACCTCTCTTGGGTGATCCAGAGTGTCATGGAATGGTTTGGTTCCATCAGATTCCAAGGGCAGGGACACCTCCCACTACCCCAGAGTGCTCCAACCTGGCCTGGGACACTCCCAGGGATGGGACAGCTTCTCTGGGCAACCTCAGCTTGCAGAGCACTGCAAGTTTCAAACGAAAATAAAGCCTTCAATGTGTTTGTGAAGAGGGATAAGGAGGCCCAGGTGCCAAATGCTCTGCCCACAGCCAGGCAAAGCCAGCAGCTGCAGCCCAAATTCCCTGCTGGAGCCCCTCAGCTCGGGGACTGCTACCCTTGAAAGTGGAAAATGCTTTTATTCAGTGCATGGAGATCTTGTGCATCTGTTTAGGGATTACTGTTCTCCATTCAGGACGTGGCTGTGCTCAGGGATTTCTATTATCCACACAGCAGGAAAACGCCTCAAAAACAAGCAAAGGAGTGGGAAGTCTTGAATGAACTGAAGATGCTGCTGATTCCTCTGCTTTTGCTTTAGGGAGGCTACAACCTAATATAAAAATATTAAAAATCCAGGCATTTCAGAGCAAAAGGCTGCACAACCAACATGGCAAACTCTCCTGATAAGCAAAAAATACAAAGCCCAGTTATCAGTTTACATGACAAACACTTTGTTTTTCCTTCCAGTCCTGTCAGCTTTCCAAAATCCTGAGCCAAAATACAACAAGAATTTGAGCTGTGTTTTACATCGAGGTATCCCTGTAAACACACCCAGGAGACAAAAGGCAATCCAGGTTCTCCTTTACCAAAAAAAACCAAAACAACTCTCCCAGAATTTCTCTGTTTCCTGCCTGTTCCTGGAGCCCGGGAAGAACAACTTGGATTTTTCTCTGCACAGAGGCTGAGAGCTGCTACCTCCTTGTTTTGCTCGTGTGGGACTCTGCAAGCTCCACCCCAACCCTCCCAAAAATAGAAACCTTGCAAAATGAGGCAAAAAGGCCGCCAGGAACACCGAGTCCTGCGAGAGATGCAAGAGCACAATGAAACCCACACCTAGACAGATTTAGCTGTGTAGCTTTAACACAGCCTGTAATTTTTAGCTTATCTGTGTCTGCCTGTGGATGGGAGCCCTGGGAGGGCTGAGAGGGATTAACTTTACGAGCACCACGTTTCCAGCCAGATCAGCGTTCAGCCCGACGAGGGCGGCCCCGTGGCCAGCGCCGCACGCGCCGCTCGCCTGCCAGGGCTCGGGCACAGCATCCATCAAAAGCCAGCATCAGAAACAGAGCTTTCTCTTCTGAAACTCAGTGAGAGAATTGAAAAAAGTGCTCCAAAAAGCTGCTGGGAAATTAAGGGCTCTGGGATTAAAGTCTAAGGAAGGAACGAGTTGTGCCAGCTGTGACTCTGTTTTTAATACGACCTGCCCTGTGCCCTTGGGCAAAGTGAACTCCTGTCTCACTCTTTATGGAAAGGAGTAAAAAAGAAAAAAAAAATAAGGAGGTTTTTTCCAGAATCGATTCCAATCCAGAAGAAGGCAGCTGCAGCATTTAAATAAATAGCCATGATGTGTTTAATAAAGCAATGAAGGTGTTTACTGCGAGGCCTAAAATGGCACCTTTAATGTGACTCAAAGTGCTAGGAACTGATTCAGCTTGGAGACAGCTTTCACACTTGACACACAAATAATGTGCTTGGCAAGGAGCTGCACGATCTTCACACCTGACCACTGGCACTTCCAAGCAGGAAAGGCTCTGAGGAGTACAAAAAAAACCTGGGGACATCTTTTCCTTCATATACAAAACTTGTACCAATACAGTGCTTTGCTCCTTTACGTCCATGAGAATAAAATAGAGATTTAGAGGTTATAATCAAATAATTTGTAGATCCTCTGTTAAGAGAATCCTCCCCATGACCAAGCAGAAGTGTCCCTCTAAAAGGGACCGATCTGGTGAGCCAAAACCATCCAGCTTGGTTGCACCCACCTAACCCAAGGCGTAGCCACGGGAGGCTCCTGCTATCTCTGCACCAGCACTGGGAGCTGAGAACTGTGTCCCCCACAGCCTTTAGAGTCACATTCAGCTGCAGCCTGGAGATAACAGGTTCCACTGCCACGGGAGGGGGGGCTGAGAAGACATTTTTTTTTCCCTTTACCTAAATCGTTGCCTTCATCAGAGTACAAACCTGTTGCAGAAGGTTATCCAGCAAATCCTTGTCCTGCTGAGAAAGTCCATCCTTCTGCAATCTGAGAATAAGTTCAGGTTTCTTATAAGGCTTTAGTGCCAGTAAGTGCACAACCCTATCTTTGAAGGGTCTCTGGGAAATCGCACTATTGCCTCTCTTTATTGCACTGGCAAGGTTGACTGGCGTTGGGCGCTTCCTGGAGGGAACAGCATCGGAAGCTCCTGGTGCAGGTTTACGCACCTGAACCTTTTTGCCTAAAATGAGATGAGAATAGTGAAGTGCAGCAGTCACCTCGCAAAGGCCAGTGGGCTGTCAACACCAATCTGGAGTTCATCACACCCCTGGGAAGTGCCACGAGGTGACGAGGAAGGACAAGCACCACCAGCACACCCCCTCGGTCCCGACGCGCCGCCGGAACGAGCATCCCGTGAGGTTTATGGTTCATGACAAGCTTGTAACAAGTAAACAGCAACACCAAGCTCTGGAAACCTGAGTATTATTGGCCACCAGCTCACATAAAGCTCCCTTTGTTTGCCAGCTTTTCATTTATCCCAAGTGCACGTATCCCCCACGGTTAATCGAACTATTTTTGCCCTCCCTATGAGAAGAAAATTCTGCATTATTATGTAGAAGAGTGGGAAATACGGAGTGGAAAGACCAGAACTGGTCAACGAGCGGCTCCCCGCTGCTGAGCTCAGCAAAAACGCTCCTCCAGCAGATGTTTCTGCTTTTAGAACAATAGGAACTTTATGGGGCTGGGTCACCTCCCTTCCCCCTCCAAACACGGCCCCATGAATGGGGCTGACACTGGGCCATCAGCCTATTCATGAGGGTGCTGCCTGTGCTGATGGAATAACCCCTTCTCCACTGCAGATAAGTGACAACATAAAGCTGGCTCAGAAGTGCATCTCAGCTCCATCCCCACTGCGGTTCTTGGCTGCTGACAGCATGATCCAACAATTCATTTTTCCCATTCCTACTGAAAAACAGAACTCTCACACCATCTCTCAGTAGAGCCCAAATCAAAGGACGGGGACCGCTTCAAATACAGGAGCAGGTTCCCGCTACCGAAGGCAAACCAAGCAAAGCTGAAAACAAAACGTGTGGGTTCCAAGGTCTAGAAACCTGGAGATCCAATCAATAATCACTTGGGCTGGAGAAAGTGACCTTCGCTAGGACAAACACCATCCAGCATTTGCTGCAAGTGTTTGGGAGGTTTATTCCAGCAGGGCACTGCTCCATTGCTAGGAAGCAACGTTTTCAACTGAGTCATCTGAAGATACTGGGGATTGTCTGCACTGTTTGTTTTACTGAGCTGCACATTGCGTAACCCAGGCCCCATTTCCTGGCTTTTTATTATACACCACAGTGCTGGGAGAGGAAGCACGACCCATCCTCAGCAGGGCTGAGGGGAGGTGAGAGGGGGAACAACACCAATTCGCACGTTAAACATCCCACAATCCAGAGGTCAACTGGATTTTGTTTCCAGAAATGGGACAAGAGAAGATTCGTCAGCTTTCTAGAACTGCCTTAACTCTTGCCAGGTCATGAACAGTAAAAACATCACGTTGGGAGGTTTCCATTTAAAGGCTGGAGCCAAAATGTGCAGTGATAGGAAAAGAGAAAACCAAGCTAAGCCAGGACACAAAGGATTTTCAAATATTTACACACGTGCATGTCTATGGATGCATGCACACATATTTAGTGTGGCTACAAGCACACACCCCCTGCAGCTTTACCTGCAGCTATCTATTTACATATCTATTTATTCAAGTGTCAGCTCACATCTGTAAGTTCTGCTGCTCTCCAATTTCAACATTTCCTATAAATTTTTCCACATCTGAGCTGCCTGGAACTACTCCACTGGCACTCAAGTGCTGAGCTCCGTGTTCTCCTGGAAATGTGAGAGCCAGCCCTGTCCCTCCAGCCCAGCCTGCAGGAATCAGCTGATGCTGCTGGCACACCAGGACCTGCAGATCCCACACGAGGACTGTCCTTCCAAGCCCTTCCTTCTTGGACCAGAGCTCTCCTCCTCAAACACTGACATCTTATCTAGGAGCACTGTGAGCACAAGCTCTGCCCCTGCTGCTTTCACACGGCTCTGTCTCCATTTCAGGGCAGTAAAAGGTTTTAGCCAGGAGTATTTTTAATTTTAAAAAGTTTTGCTCCATCTTTCCAGGAAGCAAATTGCTTTGAGAATCTTCTCCCTCAGAAGCTATAACTTCAGGCACTTACTGTAATGTTCTCAAAGAGGAGCTAAACAAAATAATCTTCTGGCCTACGGGAAATCAATGCATTTCCTTCCTGATTACTATCTCCATTCTCAGCTTTGAGCACTTGGCTGCTGTGACAATGAGTCTGGGTCAGTTCTACATTTTGCAACTCAACCCTTCTCATCACAGATCCTCTGAGAAGAGACTGGCTGCACATCACATGGGCTACAGGAAAAGCAGCTGCCTCAGGAGAAAAAAAAAAAAAAAAGCAGTGAAACTGCATTCTGGTTACTGTTTGTGCCCAAAGTTTGTGAGCTGAGGTTAAGCAGGGCCCTGAGCCCTGGGTCTCTGCAGGCTCCCTGTGTTATTTGCCATGGTTTTATTTCCTCTGCTAAGGCTTTCCTGCTGCTGTCACAGTGAGAAGGGCTGTGCCAGGCTGCTTTAGTGCCTGTGTTTATTAACAGAGGGCACTGCTGCCTGTGTCCTCCCTGCCATGGTCCCGTGGGGCACAGCTGTGACACGGTGGTGGCAGTTTTAGCTGAGCTGGCCAGGAGCAGGGACACTGGCAGGGCTCAGCAGGGAGCCACGTGACAGATGTGACCTAAAGCCAGAGCCATGTCACTGCACATGGACATCCCTCAGTGCTTCAGGCTGGGTGGGACCTTCAAATCACCCAGTGCCACCCCCTGCCATGGGCAGGGACACCTTTGGGTTGCTCCAACCTGATCCTGGACACCTCCAGTGCAGCCACAGTTCCCTTGGGGCGCTGATGGAGGTGAACACAACACAACAGAGAGCAGCTCCCTAAATCACCCATGAGGAACTACCAGGAACTTTTCAGACTGCCACAACCAAGCCAACAACATCAGGATTTGCCTCCAGAGCCTGCTGAGTCCCAAATGGAGTGCAGAGCCCCAAAATGAGTGGCTGCTTACCTACATATCTCCCCCCAGGTTTAATGACTATGGCGCTCCGGCTGCGAGTCTCCTCCTCTGCCTGTGCCATGCTCTGCCTCGCCTTCTGGTAGGAATCATCAGTAGCACACACGGTGATTTTATCCTGTATGCTTCCCAGGCAATCCAAATGGATATTGCCATTGCTGCAAGAGAAATGCAATGGAAAAGGTACTCCTGACGCTGCAAAGGGACACCAGGCTGGCACTGGGGGACAGCTGGGGGGTGTTAGCTGAATAATAGTGGGGGACACACAGAGGACCTGAGAGGGAACTAGATGCTTCCCAAAAAAAAAAACCACATCAAAACAGATCAGAAAGACTCTGAAAAGGAAGAACATGCATTAAGCTTTGTTAGGGAAAAATGCTCCAGAAGAGAGGGTATAAAAAACAAACAAAAAAAAAAACCCAAAAAAACCCAGAAAAAAGGCTGGGTTTTCCTTGGATGCCCCACTCACCTGGACACATACTGCTGGATGCAGTCAAAGCTCCCCTGGGGGCTGTCCTTGCCAATATTGGAGAGATAAAAGGTGAAGGTCCGCACTTCCGCCGGTCGATCGGGCCTCGGGATGGCGATGTGCTGCTCGGGAGAGGAGGAGGAGGAGGAGGGACAACATTGGTCACTCGTGTCACCCCAGCTGAGGAGAGCTCAGTTCTCCTGCAGCCACGATGCTCTGAGGCATTTTGCAACAAGGAAAGCACCTGGTTACTGCACAGAGAGGCTGCCAAGAAGAATTCAAGTTATCTCCCACTATGTGCAGGGGGAAGGAAAAGGTGACTGAGGGAAAGAGCAGCTGAAGATGGATGTGGCTGTGAGAGAACAGAGCTGCCTCAAACAGAGACCTCAACCACCTTGTTCTAGGAATCTGACCCAATTCTATTGATTCAGGCTCAAAACAGACTCGCTCCCACTGTTTATATTCAATGTAAAACATTCGAGGCTCGTTTCTTTAGAATTACTGATCCAGCACTAAACATAGCACAAGCCAGGTCACTAGGTAGCATGCTTATCCTTTTTTAAGAAATTATAATTCCATAACAAGATTTCATGGCTCACAGTAGAGTGTGACGCTGCTGCTAAATTAAATATTTAATCAAGCATTAAGTGTGCTCCACAGACAACTCCACAGCCATCCTGCATTGTTTTTTTCCCCCCCCCCCCCACAGCCATTCATTTTTCAAAAGGGAAACTGTCTCCTCTCTGCATTCAGGATCCAACGTAAATGTCAGCATCTGAGCTCTACTATCACATCAATATTTGATAATTAAGATGGCTCCCAGAAGCTGAGACAGAAGGAACACCAGCCCCAGCCTATTTTAGGCCAGGCTTTACCACACGGATTTATATTTACCCAGATTGCCACATCTACGCAGAAAATACACACTCCCAGCAAGCCAGCCCGTGGCATCCACACATGACTGTGCTGGGACAGGAGGGGTTTTGGGTGGTTTCCTTCAGACCTCAGACGTCTCCAGCAGCCTGGAAAACCCAGGGATCTGTGTCCCTCTGCTAAACCACAGGATGTTCTCAGAGGCAGCAAGAAGCTCTTGAGAAACGTGCACGGCGTTTCCCTGCCCTCAAACAGAGCTCCCTTCTTCCAAAAACGAGCCCAGAAACCCAGACTTGAGCCTTGCTTTATACAGGAGGACAAATTATCTCCAGGATCCAGGTCTGAAAATACTGAGAGCAGATTTTTTGGGTGCTGCTGGACCCTCCCTGAGCAGCCCCATTATCTCCCCTGCCAAACGTGTGCCGCAGCCCTTGAGCCCTTCTAATCTTTCCTGGCATCCTCTGTCCCCACCCAGGCAGGGGGAAGAAAATTCCCTTCTGCTTTACCAGAAGAGGCAGAAAGGCAGAGTTATGTGAGCAGCAGACGTGGGGGGATTTTGCAGCTGAAAATTTGGTGGGTGGGGATGGGAAGAAGAGGAAAATCCAACGGGGCCATCCCACTTCCAGGGGGATCGAGCTGTGCAGCACCTGAGCCTGGAAAATAAAACCTGCAGGATGTCACCAAATCACATCTCCACACACTCAAAGAACTTTCTCCTTGCTCCTGCTTTACCCACTGAAAAAACCAGCTGCTCCAAAAGCCCCAGTTTTGGATTTTTGTAGGGTTTTTGCAGCATTTCCAGAGACTGTAAAACGAGGCAGAGTCACTTTAGTACTGAAAAGTGTCTCGTGCAAGCTGGCCGTTATCTAGGAATTATTTTTAGCTGAAAACAGAAGGTTTCTTAAGCCACCAAATCAGCATGGTACTGCTTTGAGGGAGCCCTAATTTTGGTGCTGGGTACTGCACCAGTAACCAGAGACACTTAAAAATAGCTCGGTACAGATGTAACTTCTGTTTTCTTCTTTCAAGTAACATTCATCTGTGGACAGCTCACTCTGAACTGAGATTTCACCTCCCTCTGTTAATACCAAAAACTTCATCCCAAGAAACAGGGGAAATGCTGTATTTTCCAATCACAAAGCAAAGATGCTTTGCTCCCAACAGTCATTCTAAAAATGCTGCACAACACACGTGGGTTTGGCACCTGAAGGGTGTTTTTCCTCCCTCAGTTCAATTCTGTCCCTGCTCTCACTACCCCACAAGCACCTGCAAATTTCAGCCAGCCTAAGCTCTGATTCTGCACATCTTTTCACCAAAATAGAAGCATTTTCAGTAATTCTAGCACAGTTCTGCACACAATTTGTAATGCTGTGGTACTCCAGCTCTTAAATTCTAACTTATGTGTACACTGAAATGAGCAAAATGCTCAAAACTCCATAAAAACTTATGAATCTCTCCAAGAAAATCCACGAGGAAAAACTGACAGCCAGGTGCTGCTCTTAAAGAATATCCATGGTCCCACTTTAGAGGAACACTCTGGTAAAAACAACCTGGTTATTACAACTGAAATTCTGATTATTACACAGAATAAAAGCCATTAACAAGAGCAGCATCACTACAGAGAAACACATCTCAAGGTAGAATCCCAAAAGTTTTTATCAGCTCCTTCTAAAAGTTTTTATCCAGACCAGGATCCAGGCAGGAAAGGTTTTGTCCCTTGCCACTGGAACAGCTGTTTTATTCTGGGCTACAACCACTGACTTCCTCCTTTCTGCTGCCACCTTGTTGACCCTGGGTTTTATTCCCTACAATTCCCTTCCCTGGTTAATTAGTGTCTCAAACATGGAAGTTTCTTTTTCTGTGTATTAGAAACTGAAAGTATTCTTGACAGCTTTTAGGTGAAAACACATGGACACAGTAATTTAAAGGCTTCTAGAGAATTAAATTCAAGAAGCAGCAGTTTATTTAAATTCTTATTTTATGTCCTGCCTCCCTAAATCATTAAGTGAGGCTTTTCCCTCTTGAGAGAAGGATACTTGCACAGAAAATTCCCACTATTAAAACCTCACTGCTTTAAATCACACTGACAGTTGTGCTATGCACAAACTTCCCACCCCCAAAAAGTTAATGGGATTCTCCATAGCTGCATTTTTTTGGGAAGCAAAATAGGAAGGCAGCAAATTGGGGAATTGAGGAAGAGTGGAAGAAATAATTTAAAAAGTAAAAATGTTTTAATGTTTAAAAGTAAAATATGTCTTAATGCCATCATCTGGATGTGAGAGTCTGGTAAATTCCTGGAATTATCTCTTCAGCCCAACTGATGGAGGATCCCTCGAAAGCATTTCAAGCCTCAGCTCCTTAAAAAGCAGGAGAATCCTGACGTGCAGAGTCCTACCCTTAAAAGCAGATGGTTCCCCAGCTGCCAGCTCCTTGTCATACCCAGGAAAAATAATAATAAAGGGACAAAGAGCTCTTTCTGTGTGCTCCCATGGAGCTGCAGCTCTCTTCAAAGCTCTACCTTTGGCCTTTCCTCGTCAGTGCCATTAATTAACCACTGAGGAGGAGCAGGCAGAGGTCAGCCCTGGCTGCCACATCCTCCCTCCAGCCCAGCCCAGCCCTCCTGGCTCCTCTGCTTCTCCAAGGAGTGACACTGCAGGTGCCACGCAGCTCTTCCACCAACGACTCATCCCTGGGAGTTCAGGGCTCAAACACAATGAACTCTTATTTTTATATTTTTAAATGATTATAATTTTATATGTTTAATTTCTAGAAGCAACTGTAGCATTTGAAAATATTTTCATTATCCCCAGAAATTAATATTTGTTGTTAATCCTTGTCCATATCAGATCCATGTGAGCAAAGGCTCAGGGCAGAGGAGCATTTTAAGCTGTTCTGATCCCTTTTGCTACATTTCCTTCAAGGAAAAACATTAGGGGGATGCATTTCCAAAACTTAAAACAGCTTTACAGGAAAAGTCAGGTGTAGATCCTGCTTCCAAAGGGAAAGGAAAGCATTCCCAGTGCTTTTAGCTTCTTTATTCCATGAGCAAAGCTCATCAAATAAAGACACATCACCCACCCTCCAGTTCTCCTCCTCACTTCTGACTGTGCCCAACCTCAGTGGCAGATTTTCATCTCAATTTTCATGCTGAGCTTTCAGGGAAGTTTAAGTCTAAACAAAGTAAAAAACCTGGAAATTGCTCCTTTCTTTATTTCCCAGGACAAGAAGGTTTGTATTTTTCTTCTTAACTTACAATAACAATCATGTCTTTCCTGCTACATTTTCTATAGACTGTTAGTGAGAATAATATCACAAAGTAGGATGTGGGCAAGGACAATGTGCTTGGTTTAATGTCCACTCAATCCAAGCCTTTTTGAAAGCTTTAACGTGCATAAAAAATAATCAGAAGTTACAGCTAAATTCAGATTCTTGAAAAAAAAAATTAAAAAATTGAATTCCCCTTCTTTACGCAGAGACTAAAGTTAAACACAGGCTTTTTAGAAATAAAAGGTATCTAAATGACATTTTTCAAGTTCACTGAAGGGCTGCATTGCTTTACCAGAAACACCACCACGTAAATCTCAACGTTGTCAGCAACTGGCATGACAGACTGGTTCAAGGGGCTAAAAATATCCCAGAGTTCTGTCATCGGAACAGAAGTTGGGGAAGTAAAACTCCTAAATCTAAAATAACTTCTGGTACTCCCAGAACTGCAGTGACATTAAATAAACCTCCAGGACTCTCAGAGCAGCCTCCAAGCTCTGCTGCTGGAAGGAACTGGGACCCAAAAATCCTTGCAGTGAGTTTAGCACGGTGTTTTCTTGGGATGCAGGTGAGGATTCCATGGATTTCTGCTTCCTTTCCTTTTCCCTGTTCTACCCAATTCATAAATCTGAATTTCCCATGGATTTAGCAAGGTTAGGAAATAGAAAGGAGGGAAAATGGTTTTAGAGAGAGAGAGAAACTCCATGAGCTGACACCTTCCTGGAGCACACCTGAAGCTCCAACTCTCAGCAATCACAGCATCATTCCTTGAGCTGGAACAACCCAAATTCCTTAATCCCATTAAATGCAAAAGAACTTTCCAGGGACAAACTTACCCCTTGGCTTCCTTGAAACTGGATGACTGGTTTTGACGTCACAGCATCCTACAAAAAAAAAAGAAGTGGAAAAACAAAAATTACCTCAGAGAAATTCTAAACTCCGCCAAGTTTAGAATTCACCAAGTCACACTCAAGCTTGATTTTTCACCTTTACTTTCCTTATTTTTTTCTCAAGGGGAAAGGTCAGGGAAGTGTGTATTTCAAGTAAGAAAGCAAAAAATAATTCCTGAAATAGTGATTTGGACCAGGAAAAAGGATAAGCTAAGGTCACCCTTAGCTCAGGAGAGGAGCAGCTCAGAGGTGACACTTGGCTCCTCCTGACCCCTCCACCACATTTTGGGCACAGAACAGCTCAGCTTTGGTGCTTATGTAAGTTTTGAGTTAAAAAATGGACACTTGAGGGGAAAATTTATTCCAGTTCTCGGCCTGAGAGGACGCAAAGAGAATTTTTTCCAAGAGAAAGCTGGCAATCCTTTGGAAAAGCAAACTGCAGCTCCGTTGCAAAATCCTGTTGTTACTTTGCCTGTTTCAACAACTGGCCTCTTCCTCCAGGCTCAGCTGCTTACATTTATAAAATTGTATTCCTGGGACTCTAAAACTGCTCCATTTCAGCCTTTTTGCCTCGCTGTCATTTTAGACAGCCCAAGGACACTTCAATTCCAAGTCTCACCTGAGGTTTTAACTGAAGAAAAAAGTACCAGACCCAGCCCAAGCCACGCTGAGTTTGGATTTCTCCAATTCCAGCAGAACTGGGGCTGTGGATGTTTTATTTCCTAAATCACACAAAGCATCCAAGACGGGAACTGTGCTCCGTGGGGCTCAAGGGACCCCATTGTGAAGCTTTCCAAAGGGACAGAAGAATTTATAAAGAAGTTGAAAGCATCATTTATAAGTGAAAATATTGTCATGTGTATGGGAGACACATTTCCATGGGAAAACCACCAGGAATTTGGGAAAACAAGCCCAAAACATGAGTTGGGTTGTGCTGTTTGTGTCACCCAATTTCCAATGGATCAATTTCCAATGGATTAGAGAAATAGGTATTTAAATTTTAGCAGCAAGAGTTAAACAGCTTGAAATTCATGAAGTTAACCATCCCTCATAAAACTTTTCCAGCCCAGCAGTGAAGAATCTCAGGCACGACATCAACAAAAAAATGGATAAATTCACCAGCAAAATAAAAATCCTTTTAGCCCAGATAAACCTAACAAAACTTGGATGGATAAACCCAGCCCAAGACAGAGTCTGAGTCTTTGAAGAGCCCATCCAATAGGATTTCCCAGCTCTGCATCACACCCAGGATCATTACAGGACATTTATGATGCTGAGGAAAGCAGGAACACGCTCAGAGCTGACAGCACTCCCTGAGTGCTGGATAAAGAATTTTATACACCCAGAACAACCTTTAGAAAAGCACCAATAAACAACATCTTGCTCTTGGTACAGAGATCACTGAATTCCTCGAGTGCCACGACACTGCATTCCACAGCACACTGTTCATGGACAGCCTGGCCAGCTTTTTGTTCCCCGTGTCCAGAAATTCACAGGAACATACTTGAGCAAACAAGCATTTGAAACATGATAAAAATCTGGATTTAAGGAAAAAAAAAAACAAAAAAAAAAAAACAAAACCCCAGCCCATGTGGTTCTTGTACAGCAAATTACAGATTTGGGAAGTTCTGCTCTTCGGTCTGGAAAGTTGTTTAAGGGGAATAAAAAGGGGGTAAGGAGGATGGAAGAGGAATAAGGAGGCAGGAGCAAAAGTCCTGATGCACAAATCAGACATGGTTTAATTACAGAACTTCTAAATCCCACAACAAATAAACTGGTCTGAAGTTAAGTGGGTAATATCAGCTTTATGCAAGTTCAATGGCAAAGCTGAGATGCATTTCCCAAAATTGAGAGTTTCTGTCTGTGCCTGTTTTGGGGAGTATCAGTGCTGGAACTCCCAGCCAGGCTCCAGAGGGGATCCCAGGGAACAGATGGATTTGGATGGACACTGCAAATCCCAGTTCCCTTTTGAGGCAGAGAAGGAACTTTTGGGATCTCAGCAGCACCATCCCTGAACCTCCCCTGATGTCCAATTCCTTGGCTACAGCTCCTTCAGGATGCTCATGGAAGAGGAGAGCACACTGCACACCCTAAACTAATTAAGGATGTGACTCTAAGTACCTTTATTAGATGAAATTAAATCCCTGCATGGACACCTTCATTCAGAATAAAAGAACAGATGAATGAGGTGAAACCAAATTAAAACCACATTTCCATTTATATCTTCATTTGGATGAACTTCCTTGGATGTTTTTGGTTGGACAACCCCAATTATCAAGAGTTCCTGCTGCCCTTTCCAAAATCCCTCTGTCATTTTCTGAAGAGTCACCTCAGAGTCACTTAATTCCTCTTCCTTAGTGATGCCATGACTGACTTCCTGTGTTACAGTTCCTAGAAATGCCATTCCATCCCTTTTGAGTGGGAACAAGGTCTTTGCCTCTGCCTTTCCAATTAAACCAAGTCACCTCCTCAGCCCTGGATGCAGTAAATCCTTGGCAAATCAAGGATGCTGATGAAACCTCATCTTTGTGTTCAAACAAGAGGAAAACAAGGCAGATTTGTCCAAGCAAAAGGGCACAACCTCATCCCCTTCCAGTGAATTCCAGCTTTATCCCTCCAGGACACCCTCTGGGTTTAAAACCAGCTGCTGGCAGCTGATTAAAGATGAAAATCTAAGGAAGAAAAGCACAGTGCAGGTACTTTGCAGCAGCCACCTGTCAGGTGAGCAGGTTTTGTGCTGCTGCCAGGTACCAGATACTCATCCCTGCAGCTCATCCATGAGGGTGGATGGAAGGAGTACAGGTCCTGAGATCTTCCTGGGATCTGTGGGATCAGGGAACACCCAGCAAGGAGCACAACTCCTGGGATCTGTGGGATCAGGGAACACCCAGCAAGGAGCACAACTCCTGGGATCTGTGGGGACAGGGAACACCCAGCAAGGAGCACAATTCCTGGGATCTGTGGGATAAGGAGACACACAGAAAGGAGCACAATTCCTGAGATCTTCCTGGGATCTGTGGGATCAGGGAACACCCAGCAAGGAGCACAGTTCCTGAGATCTGTGGGATCAGGGAACACCCAGCAAGGAGCACAATTCCTGAGATCTATGGGATCAGGGAACACCCAGCAAGGAGCACAACTCCTGGGATCTGTGGGGCCAGGGAACACCCAGCAAGGAGCACAATTCCTGGGATCTGTGGGATAAGGAGACACACAGAAAGGAGCACAATTCCTGAGATCTTCCTGGGATCTGTGGGATCAGGGAACACCCAGCAAGGAGCACAACTCCTGGGATCTGTGGGATCAGGGAACACCCAGCAAGGAGCACAACTCCTGGGATCTGTGGGATCAGGGAACACCCAGCAAGGAGCACAATTCCTGGGATCTGTGGGATCAGGGAACACCCAGCAAGGAGCACAACTCCTGGGATCTGTGGGATCAGGGAACACCCAGCAAGGAGCACAATTCCTGGGATCTGTGGGATCAGGGAACACCCAGCAAGGAGCACAACTCCTGGGATCTGTGGGATCAGGGAACACCCAGCAAGGAGCACAACTCCTGGGATCTGTGGGGCCAGGGAACACCCAGCAAGGAGCACAACTCCTGGGATCTGTGGGATAAGGAGACACACAGAAAGGAGCACAATTCCTGAGATCTTCCTGGGATCTGTGGGATCAGGGAACACCCAGCAAGGAGCACAGTTCCTGAGATCTGTGGGATCAGGGAACACCCAGCAAGGAGCACAACTCCTGGGATCTGTGGGGCCAGGGAACACCCAGCAAGGAGCACAACGCCTGGGATCTGTGGGATAAGGGACACACAGGAAGGAGCACAATTCCTGGGATGTGTGGGGAACACCACACAAGAACCTGCAGTTTCCAGAGGCAACAAAGCCCTTTAAACACACCTGAGGATGCAGGAATTCCATTCCTGCCCTGCCATTGTTCCAGCTGAATGCCTCCTGACGCAGCTGGAAGGTTGGCAAAGCATTCCCAAAGCTCCAGGGGTTGCCAGGGCCCACAAGGAGCTGCGTCAAACTTCTTCTGGAACAGCAAACCAGCTGCTGGGCCCATCCTGCAGCCCCAAATCTCTGCAGGAATAACTCCCAAAGGAACATCCAAACCACAGCTGCACCTCTGAGATCTACCCAAACTGGAATTACCAGCTCCAGCCTCTCCAGCTGACTGGAAAACAGACCCTCAGAGAGAGCCTGGGTACACCCCGGCATCTACGCCATAAAATTTCATTTATTTGCCATCTGGAAAGAGAATTTCCTCACATCCATGCCCAGTTCCCTGCTTTCCACAGCTCCTGCTGTATTCCCTGGGAATGATGGAGAAATAAAGCCCTTAAAGCTCTGCTCTGGGATGCCAACATGAATAAAACCCCACAGACCCAAGTGTTTTTTGTCAGTCTTCCACATACCGTAAGATTATTTCAAAAGTCATGAGATTAAACCAGAAAAACCCCAAAACTCATCCCCAAAGCTCCCACAGGATCTTTGGCTTTTATTATCACAGTATTATGCTCATCCTTTAGTTTCCCCAGGCTAGAGGAGAGCAAGAAACCCTCTGAAAACTCTAAGAGGTGGTGGCAACACACAAACAGCTCCTCACACTTAAATATTCCAGGCCTGGCACGTGAAAGCTGAGGAAAGAATAGGAAGAACAAGAAAGTGTCAATAAAATACAGAAGAATTGAATGTAAAACTAATGATTTTAGCAGGGCTGATTGAAGCTGGCAAAAGGTTTTCAACACCTTTAGAGGAAAAGCTGGATGGGATGTTCCTACCCAGGATCAGAAAGGACACTGGAAATACTCAGGTCAAGGAGCCAGCTGGAAGCCTCTCTGTTTCTTCAGGGAAACACAGATAATTAAAGAAGACATCATTTTGGGAAGTTCTGTCATGTATTTACTGGAATTTATACTGCAGGCTGTGTTCTATGGAAAATATTTGCCTAAACTTAGTATTGATGTGTTTGTCTGGTTTTTTGGATGTTCAGAATCACCAATGCCCAGAGTGCAACTGAAAATTTACCCTTACTTGTGTTGGAACAAGGGGATTATTTTCAGAATTTAAGGCTTCTTACAAGCAGTTAAAATTAGTAGCAAGAATTCCAATAAATACACAAAAAACTGTAAAATCCTGCTAACCAAGGCTGGCATTAATGAGATGTTTCCAGCCATCATGTGCAATTCCAGGTAAAACCAGTGCCCAGGTAAAGCTGCTGCACCCCAGGAAGCAGTTACAAAAATGGGAACAACAAAAAAATCGCTTGAAAAGCACAAATTTCAGACTGTAATGCCCCAAACTCCAAGTTCCTCTTTAATTCTTTGGTTATGACTGGTTTATGTTTCTTTAGCCCACACAGCAAGGTCCAAATTTAGGCAAGGCTCCCTCCCCTGCTTCCTCTGGCTTCCCAGCACAACTGGGCCAAGGGTGGGATAAAAAGGTCCCAAACCCAGGAGGATCCTCAGTTTAAGCACACCTGGATGCCTGGGAAAAGCTCCTGCAGAGCTACACCCAGATTTCACTTTCCACTTATATTCTGTTTGAAACATCCCCCCAAGAGCTTGCAAAGCAAACCAGAGTCCAGAGGCAAAGCAGATCCACCCTGTCCCAGGAGACACCTCCAAGTCCTTGAGTTCATTAGCAGCAAGAAATACAAATCCCAAGAGAAAGGAATACCCTGGAATAGACCCACAGCTCCAAGTGAAGCTCTGTGAAATTTGCTGGCAGCCAATTAGCCCAAGGTGGCCCAGCAGAGAGCCACTGAGGCTGCTCCCAGGACATTCCACTATTCCAAGGCTTGTATTTACCTCCTCCCAGAAACTCAGCAGCCAAAAAAGCCTCCTGAATATTCCTTTTTTTCATGTCCCATCTATTACTTACGGAATTAAAACACCGTCTCACAATTTCCATCTGCAATTTGGGGCCTCTCAAGGATCCCGTTTGAAGTTGAGCACAGATGGGATGGAGTCTGCTGTGACTCGAAAATTACAGTTTTGCTATTCAAATCCAACATTCTCATGGAAAGAGCCTTGGGATTTCCATGTAAATCCACCACTGTTTGAGGCTTTCCACTCAAGAGAGGTGCCAGCTGCCCGGGTGAGCCATGGGGATGCTGCTGGAGGATTTAGGATTCACCCACGTCCTTCCAGGGATGCTGATGGGATCCTGCAAACCCCAGGGAGCAGGAGCAGAGCAGGGTGTGACAGGAGCTCCTCAGGCTGCAATTCCCAAACTACCCCATGGACACCTCTGCTCACTCCTCCTCTCCAAGATAATCCCATTTATCACCTTGATAATCCAGTGTTCTCACAGATCCCCCTCTTTTTCCTCTCCCCAGCATTTAAAAGAATTTATTTTGGGCAGAAGTGAACACTCGAGCTTTTAACACAAATAATTACTAAAAAAGGTGCTTTTGATGAAGGTTTAAGGGCTGGACTCTCACCAATTACTCTAAACTGTAGTTTGTATTTATTATTTATCATTTGCCTAATAGGCATTAATGGACACATTATCACCATAATATTAAAGCACCTACAAATCCTGCCCAGAAGTACAAGCAGCAATAAAATGCTCAAAAGCTTTTATGTCAGCCAAAATGCTACGCTGTATGTTTGAAAGTTTTTAATTGCTAAACTGCAAAAGGCACACTGGCTTCTTTGGTTATAATTGCATCATTTAAAGTGGGCTGTTACAGCACAAATGTTGCTTTCTCAGTGGTTTAATTTTCCAGGGTTAAAAATCGAGTGTGTTTCTATAAGATAGAAAATAAAGAAGTTTAAAGTGTCAGCTCAAAAAAACCCTCAACTTGGATTTGCTGAAATTTATGGTTATGTTAAAGAATTTTACCATTCCCAGCTGCTCCTTAAACTTACAGAATTTCATTCACCATTCCCAGCTACAAAATTACAGAATTTCACCATTCCCAGCTCCAAAATTACAGAATTTCACCATTCCCAGCTCCTCAGAGTTACAGAATTTCACCATTCTAACAAAATTACCAATTTTACCAGGAAGCATCACGAGCAGCCTTTGACATCACCACCCACTGAGCATCTCAGCTATCGTCCCACTTGAAATGCAGAAAAACTCCACCTTTGTGGAAAGTTTGGAGAGTAAGACACATGATTAAGTTAAAAACCAAACTGTAGCCTAATGGAAATGCTTTGTCCTGCCCTGTACAGCAGAAAGGCAGGCCCTAAATGGACAATAGCCTGTATCAGCAAAGCAGAGAGCAATTAAACTCCACTGTCATCAAGATGTCACCCCACAGGCACGAGAGCTGAGCCAGCCATGCAGCCTGTTCTCTCTCGCATGCCTGGAGCTTCTGATCTCAGCTAATCCAGGTTAAAAAGCTCCTCCTGAATAAAATGCAGGGTGTTTGTTGGGTCCCTGCAGCAGAATTCAGCTGGGGACTCCAACTGCACCAAGCTGTGCCTGGGTGAGGCACCCCCAGCCCTGCAGCTCCCTGCTCGGGCAGTGCCAGAGCTCCTTCAGGCAGGAATTAGGGCAAGGAGATGGAATTAGGACACATGAACCCCATGGCTCTCCAAATACCCATCCCAAAATCTCAGGGCAAGGGATGGAGGTGGAGGCTCTCCAGCCTTGGTGATAGGCTGCAGCACATGGTGATTTTTGCCCCCACTGGTTTTTCATGAAATAATGGAATGGTTTGGGTTGGCAGGGACCTTAAACTCCATCCAGATCCATCTCCTGCCACTATCTCAGGTTGCTCAAGGCCAGCAAAACTTTTTTGTTTCAATTTGGTAACTCCAAGTAGAACTCCAGTGCTTCAAAGGAATCTTTTGCTTCCTAGCACAGCATTAAGTGATGATTTTTCTGTATTTGCAAGAAAAAAAAAAGCTTTAAACTGCCAAAGAACAGATAGCTCTGACACAGTCTGATTCTCTAGTCATCCTCAGCACCAGAGCACAAACCTTGGGAAAGGTGGGTTTGGGAAGGGAGCTCCAGCTCCCCACACACCCCAAAAAATCCTGGGACAAGCCACACTGCTCCTGACCATCAAGCCAGGATGTTTGGCCAGCACAAGCTGCAGTAGTTTTCCACCAGGAAGGAAAGCTGGGCACAGAGGCAATTTAGGCAATGCCTTTCAGGAAGAAAATTAAAAGGAGGCTCAAATCCTTGGAGAAATAATTAAAGTATTGTGAATTGGTATCGAGTTTACTCAGCCCACTGTGGAGCAGGAGACTTTGTTTGGCTCTGGCAAACAGAGCAGCCCCATCCACTGGGCTGAGCCCTTCCCCAGAGCAGGAACCACCTAATGCCTCCCTGCAACCCCTGCTCCCAAATTTCTATGGCAGAGCAGATCCAAGAACTGAGGAACTCTTTCACGAGCAGAGACACGGGCAGGGATTTGCTCTGCAATAAATATGAACACACAGAGGGGCTAAAATGGCTGTAAGGAGGAAATGCTCTGTCTCCAAAGAAAATCCCAGCTTGTTTATGCAGAGCAGGCACTTGCAGAGGACACTGAAGAGTTAAATCCACCTGTCTGCAGGGAGCCAGGGCGTGGGGAGAGACACTGCAAGAGGACAGGAAGATACAGGTTCATTTCTAGAGCTACAACATATTTCTTCCTAACAGCTCCCTTTGGAACAGCCAGTCAGTCACTGGATTCATTGCTGCTTCCTGGACACCCAACTTCACTGCTGGATGGGATCTGGGGGCTCTGTCTGGCTGAAGATGGAAAGCAGAGGAAAACCACCCCAAAACCAGAGGGGACTCCAAATCCAGCCCCAAAAACAAGAGGGCTTCAAACCCAGCCCAAAACCAGAGTGGTCTGAGGTCAGGGGGAAGGCAGATGGCAAGAAAGAGGAAAAGATCAAAGAGGGTTTGTGGCACCACGGGCTCCCAATTAACTCAGCCACGGCTCCAGATCTCAGGAGCAGAGGCAGGAGTTGGCCTCCTGTGGGAATCCAACTTGGGAGACTCCAGGCACGTTTCCCAACGGGACAGTTCTCCTTTTTTTAACTTCATGTTTTCTCTCTTTGCTTCTGCACTGAGTTAAGGCAGACCTGCTCATTAAGGAGAGCAATAATCATAAAGTCTCATCACCAGGCTGCCACAAGGGCTGTAATGATGATTATCTGCAGTTTAATCATGACAAACTCCCACCAATCCCACTATTAACAAGATGGGGCTGCTCAGGGAGGCTTTGTCAGAGGACCAGGAGCCAACTCCCACGACTTCCAAAGGCTTAGGGAGGAAAGGCTTTTGGAAGGAAAAAAGCTCCTTTGCATCCCTCTGCAGCTTCCAGTGTTTAGAACTGATCAAAGCAGTCAAAATCAATTAAAAATGTCTATAATGAAAGAATTACTAAGTCACAGAACACAGTGCCCATTTTTTAGTGTAATAACCCAGGAGTTTCCTTCCTGCAAGTAAAAAAACCTCCCAGTTTTGATACAATTACTGCATCTCCCTGAAAAGGAAGTTTCATTTTGTGTGAGTGGATTTTCTGCATCCGTTACTCTCTCCAGAAGGGTGTTCCAGACCCTCCCTGACACTGAGAACCAGCAGCTCTCAAAGCTATTTTAATTTCATTACTCAGTGTTGCATTCTTGAGTCAAAACTGTCCATTCAAACAGCTTTACCTTTATTTCAGTCTTGTCCTGTTCTCCTTGAGACAGAGGTTCAAGGATTCCTTTCCCTTTCCCACAAGCACACCAGAAATCAGCAAAATTCTGCACTAACTCTTCTTTTTATCACCCTTTTTCCTGAAGGAATTTTTCTCCTCTAACTCTGACAGAAAGCAATAAAAGGTAAAAGTAGGAAAGCATAAAACAAGTTGCAACAACATTTCCCAAAGCTCTCCTCCAAAGATAATGCTGTGCTGGCAAATTCATTGCAAAAAAAAAAAAAATCAAGTACAAACCTAGAAATAATTCCTATTGTTTTATGCCTTGCAACTAATTTGAGGAAGATTTAAATGAACAAATCCCAGTGCTCATCCCTTATTAAAAGCAGCAAATCTAGAGTAGGTTGTTTATACAGGAACAAAGAAGTGGCTGAAGTAAAATTAATTTTGAATTTAAGTCTGCTCATATGGCCCGAGTCTGTCCCTCTCTTGCAGAGCAGCACTGCCTGGCTTGGAGCAGTTACAGTAAATTAAAGACAGGGTAGAAAAAAGGAAGGTAAATATTGGTATTTCTAAAGTGCAGGCAAAGGAAAGCAAACCCTTAGATTTGTTTTTCAAACACATGGATTTGCTTTGAAGCACTGTTTTCAACAAAAAGCAGTATTGCAGAATGAAGTTTCCTGTTCTACCTCCCTATGTTGGAAATACTAATAATATTAAATATTATATTAAATATTACATTAAATATTCTATTAAATGTGATATTAAATATTCCTCTAAGAGAAGTCCAGCAGTATCTGCAGCATCTGCACACATTTGCATTGCAAGACAATTCAGAGCCCTCAGTTTGGCAAGAATCCCACTAAGACATCCATGCCCAAAATTCCCTGGGTGATCATCTCTTGCATGCAACACTGCTTGTTTTTGCAGCAGCATTTTATTGCAGTTATCAGATGATCCTGTTAAATTGGGAAAGGACCGAGGGGGGAAAAAAAAAAACAACAACAACACCACAACAACAAAACTGGCAAAAGGAAACTGAATCATCCGAAATTCCCAACTCTGCTAAAGGTGACCAGCAGTGCTGGTTTTCCCTGGAGGACTCACTCGTTATGAGCCAAGAATTCAGGGGGGTTAGATGTTCTCAGATTAATATTTTAAGAGTCATTCCTGTCAAACAAGACACCTTGAATGAAGCCTTCTGTGCTGTCTCTGGCAGAAGAGGGAAGTTTGCTGATTTTGAGGTGCTAGAGATGTGGCCACCTCTGCAACAACCCCAAAAACCTCATGGAAATTATAAGAAAAACAAATTTCCATCGTGGAAATCACTTGGCTCATTGCTGTCCCTCTTGGAGATGGCACTTTTCCCTGATTTTAGCCTTTCTGAAGCAATGCAGCAATACAGCTTTGGGGCTCAGAGGGTAAAAGAATTAAAAGCTTTTCCAGGACCAGCTGTATCAAATGTATCTACTACAAGTATTTTGCTTTCTGCACTGTACAAAACGCCCAACTGCCAGAAGAAAATGTTTCCCAAATTAATACAGAAAAGTGTGTCACCATAGCACATCTTAACTCCCCCTCATCCCCATCATGGATAAATAAAGCTTCCAGAACTGATTAAGACACCCAAGCTCCTCCATCCGAGGCTGATGGCCACACAAAGTGATGGGAAGTGGCTACAGAACCACATTTAGGGCTGGGATTTGTTCCACTGGCCCCTGCAGAAGTTTTCCTTAAATAAAGCATTTCAGCCCTGGTTTGAACTCCCCCCACCTGTCAAACACAGGTAATGTTTCCCAGATGGAAAGCAAGAGCTGGATCAAACTGGTACCTGCAAACCAGGGATCATCAAATCCTGGGAAAATCATGGAATCACTGAACACCCTGAGTTGGAAGGGATTCCTCACAAGGAATATCAAAGTCCAGCTCCTGGCCCTGCACCCCAGCAATCCCACCCCGTGCCTGGATGGGGATCCTTGAAAACAACCACAGAGCAGCAGGAGACACATGAAAGAAGAAAATTAAAGTGTATTAAGAACAGCTTAATAAACAACTTGGAAAAAACTTTTCAGAGACAACAGCTCAGGCACAATTTTAAAACCACAACCTTTAAGTTAGATTGAAAAGTCAAATTCATTTAAATCCCATTTATGCTGGAATGCCCAAATATTCTAACACTGGCTGGCTCCAAGTCTGCCTAAGAGAAAGGAAGAAGGATACTCTTGAATTACACCAGGTGGATTTCACTGAACACTAAGGCACCTCAGCTCAGACTTCAAGTACCATTCCAAGAATAGTTTTATAAAAAGACTGAATGGGTCCAGTCAGCTACAACTCAGTTAAAAATAAATCTCTTAAATGCCTTCCAATATACCTGCATTGCTGTGTTCTTCACCGACCTGTGGGTTTCCAATTATTATTATTGTTTTTAAGCTGTTTTTCTTTCACCCATCAGGTTAAAAAGCCACACAGGCACAAAGAGAAGCTGGCTAAATACAGCTCCAAAATTGCCAGCAAATGTACACTTAAGAGAGAGCTGGTGGAAAAATCTGTCAGTTTGGCATCTCCAGCATTATATGTAACAAAAAAAAAAAAAAGGCAATTCACCTTTTCAGCCCCAATCAAGGTAACATGGCTTTTACAGCCAAGATGTTCTTTGGAGCAGTTTTACTGTGTCAGGCTGCTCATGCAGAGCGAGCTGAGACACTTAATACGTGAAAATTAAAGCAAGAGATTAAACACAGCAACACTGGGTTACAACTTATAAAACAGGAACAGTGAAATATCAGAAGCTGACGGTTGTTTCTGACCTAGTTTTCACTGGAGAACAGTCAAAGAGCTGAAAAGACTGAGGCGAGGCAGAAGGTGCTGAAATTCCAGTAGTGCTGGGGAACAGGATTAGAGGAAAAGCCTTCAGACATTCAAAGGACTGAGGGAGCGTCACGGAGAACAGGGAGGTTCAAGAGCTTGGGTTCAGGGGCAAGTGACATCCTGGGGAGCAGGAGGGACAGGAGGGCTTCAGCCAGGTGGGGATGAAGCCAGAGGTGTTGCAGGACCTCCTCAATGGGGCAGCAGGAGAGAAAACCTCAAACACAGGAAAGAATCATTTTAAAACCATGGTGCCTGGATTTCAGGAGGTATTTTCGTTGCTTTTCTTCTGAGAACACAAATGTGCTGTCAAACACCTGGGCTCATTTGAATAACAAGAGGAAAAATTAAACCCCTTTATGCAAGAGAACTGCAAGTACCCAGGGCTTCTGAGAGATCCGGGGAGGGGGGGCTGGTGCAAGGAAAGCCAGGTGATCCCATCCCAGTAAGCTGTTCACATGTCTCCCTCTATTCTGCAGCTCCAAATTTATTTCCACCAGGCAGCTCCACGCTGGTTTTAAGCCTCATTAAGGAGCAGTATGTTGCTGGGCTGACATGTCAGATTTTTAAATGACCTTTGTACCGACAACAGCGTTACCAAGCTGCTAAGAACAGGAGGACAAAAAAAAAAAAAAACCAAACAAGTGGTTTTCCATGATTAGGAGAGGTACATCGTGGCTGTTTGCATTTATTTGAGTTCCAAAAAAACTCCCACCTGTCAGTAAAGCGAGCCATAAAAAAAAAAAAAGAGCAATTCTCTCTGAAGGGCAACTGTGACGGCATCAGCACTGCTGGCCATTCTTAACGTGGGACTTATCACACAAGGTAAACAGGAGTGACTATCAGTTAATGAACAACACAACCCCGAGGCTGAATTTTAAAGAGCATTTTCTCCACTGCAATCTTTTAATGAAAATACAGCAGTTCAAACCCACCGAATTTGCTTACGAAAGTCTAATTTATTTTAGGACATATTAAGACACCAGGGCTGATTCACTTGCCTATGTGCTCATAAGGTGGCTTAAATGAGCTGCTGAAACATCAGAACGATCCTTATCTTCCACAGGGCCTTACTCCTTTTCTTGCAAGAGAAAAATATAGAAAGACAATTGAGAGATCAGATTGACGAACCCGTTCAACCATCCCGGAAAAAATCTCGCCTCACGCTGCTGAGCCCAGGAAAACAAGCCTGGACCAGTCCTGTTTTCCTTGTGCCCAGCTATATCCTATTGACACTCAGAGGGAAGAGTAATTACTAGTCTGAGAAAGTTCTGCTGAAGATGATCTTCAGATGTTCCTCACGGAGTTACAGACAGTGCTGCTGGAAGAGGCTGCGATAAACCAAAGTCAGAGCCTGGATCCTGAAGGAATCCCCCAGAAATCTGACCAGCAACACCCCACGAGCCAGAGCAACCTCAAAAGCTAAAGCAAGATGCTCAGACATAGATTCTTTTGGCCTCCAGGCAAACAGAGGTGCTCCAATGCCAACCAGGACAGTGGGAACACAACCTTACAGACACTCGGAATTCAGCAGGGGTGTCACCCAAATTTCCTACCATCTCCACAGGGGAGGAAGCAATAAAGCACTCAAATATTCCAGGTTTTTTCCTACCACTGAGGGAAGCTGCTCAAGGAAAATCCAGCTGAACATACTGAGCAAGAGAACCTCTCTAGATTTCCTACCGTGATAGAACCTCGTATTACATACCCTCTGCTAACAGCCTCCTCCAGCTTCCAGGGATGCTTTCTCCAGGAGAAATTGAAGGCAGTTGCCTGAAGAAGTTAAATTAGGTGCTGCCTTTACTTCAGCAAGAAGCACAGAACCTGCACTGTTTCAGCTACCTCTGTATTTGCACTGCCAGGCTGGTCAGTAACAAACCTGCTCCAAAAATAAAGCGACAAACAGTAAAAGAAAGGACACACTCTTCTCAACTGGCAAAAATCTACCAAAAAAATAAGTCAGATGTTTCTTTGCTCTCCGCAAGGACACCTGAGAAAGTTCAGGTTACAACGAATTCCAAAAATAAACACGAAAAATTTTCAGATAAGAAGAGGAAAAACATACCAGGGCTGCTGACCAAACAGGGAGCGACCACAGTGCCACGAAAAGACTCCCCAGGTCTGAGCCTAAAAACCCTCAGAGAATTCAGACATTCAGACAGAGAATCTCTCTTGCCTGACAGAGGCAGCTCAGCCAATTCACACATGCAAAAGAAGTGGTGTGGCCACTGAGCCGGCACTTAATTGTCTGACCAGAATTTTTGGTCTAAATTTAACAATCCAGGCAAGTCATAGTTAGCTGGAACGTTTTGCTCTCTTAGCCCATCTGAGTTAGGGTAAATGTGTTTCTTCCTGCTGTCAGCGTCAGTAAATTTAGTCTTAATGACAAGTAAAAGGTCTTTAGATGCAGTTAAATGGCTTTAATTGTATGAGAGAGCTCAAACTTGCAGCCCAATGCAGGCAGCACCCACATTAGGTACAGCTCCAAATGGTTGCAGGAAGGTTGTGGAAACATGCCTGGAACTATAACATCAAACCTTCCAGGTAATAAATCTATTTCTTCTCCCCCTTCACGTTAAGAAACCCCTAAGTGCTCTAGATTTTAATGCATTAAGAACAAAGTCTGTAATTCATGAGCAGAAAAATGTTTGCTGTTGGTTTTAATCACCACCACGTTCCACGTCAACCCCAGTGCCTGTTCCAAACAGATCCAAGATATCCCATTTACGTCCCTAAAGGTTAAATATGTTTTACTTTATCCATTACTGCCTCCCTCTTCCCATTTCCACATTTGCAAAGATTAAACACGAAGCCGCTTCCTGAGCGGAGCTGGGTGTTTTGGGACTCTCCACCAGCTCCAAGACTCCAGGCTGGGAGAACTGGTTTGTGACAATGCACTCGCTCGGCTGCATCATTCTCCTCTGGAAAACCACACTTTATTTCTGGAATAAAAACAAGGATTGGGAGCTGTGACATGTGTCAGGAACACGGGAGCTTTCAGACGCTTAGCCACCTCAGTGGCATTAGGGAATGAAGACCTCAGTGAGGCAGGAAGCATTTGAGATTTGCAGCAGGAAAAGCAGCAGCAGCTTCCCACAGAACACTCAGATAACCAAAGGTTCTTTTTAGTGTCGATTAAACGAGAGAAGGAAGCAGAGCTTGTGGCCAGGACCACCAGGCTCCCATCAAAACACAGCTGCCCTGCAAGGACACGGGGTGGGAACAGCGAGCAAGGTCACAGCCACGGGTGTCACTGAAAGCACTTTTCAAAAGAAATTGGTCACAGAGCTCCTACGCACTTCTTAAGGGACTATTTATGGGAGCAGAAGTTGTTCTTAATTCTGCGAGAAGCAGAAGCAGAGGTCACGATTGGGGCTCCGGCAGCTCTGAGGGCTGAACATCCCTGGAAGGGGGAACAGGTGCTGCCAGGCTTTTCAAAAATCTATTTTAATGCCACAGGAACTCTCGTTTCAGAGCAAAGTCCTGCTCAGCACTGTCTGCAGTCAGCAGGATCTGCCTCAGCCGCTGCTGAAGGAAATGAAGACACCCTGTGACAGAGGCTCCGACCTTCCCAGCTCCGTCATTTTACAGCAGTTTCACTCTGAATCACGAAATTTCCGCCTCCGTTTGGGGCCGGCTGCTGGAGCCCCACAAAAGTCAGGGAGTTAATGAGCTGCTGTCACCTAATCAGGGCGGCCACACCGTCCCTCTGGCAAGTGGCAGACGCACAGGGAGCACTTCAAAGGCCCTGAAACTCTCCCTGGGAGCGAGGGCTGCTCCCTTCCCCAGCATCCTGGTGGCAAGGTGAGCCCAGCCAGAGCCGGCTCGCTGGCCTTATATGGCTTCCAAGGCACAATTTCCGCTTGCCCAAGCTCAGGCAGGGTGGAAAAATTTGCTTCCTTGCTACTCCGCCCATGCCGGGCTCCAAAAAGCATCCACTGAATCCTGGATGGGGAAGGAATGGAAGAATTTACACTGCTCAGCTCCCTGGAAGAGGTGAAGCCACGGCTTTGGCAGCACCCTGGGTCACCTCAAACACCGGGGGAGCAGAGGGAGCCCGACATGCAGGCAGGGGTGCAGAGAGAAGTTGGAACCACAGCTTTTATGCTCTGCATTTCAGTGAAAAATTCTCATTTTTCTTGCTATTCAGCTGCACTTAAGCCTTTCACATTTGATGGCAGCAAGCTTTACAGGTTAACAAGGAGTTGGGAACATTATTTCCTTTCACCGATTTAGCAATAATACACTTTATTATATACCAGGAGCACAGTAAACAGCCTTGGCTCAGGGTTCCACACTGCTTTCCACACAAGTCAGTATTACTGTGAACCATTCTGCATACAGATCTACCTCCTGGTCACAGTGAGGTCCATGTTATCCAGGTTTGGTGTCATTATCAACTTCTCTGAGCATCACAGACCAACCCTCCTACTCACTAAACAAACACAGCCATATCCATCATCCTCAATATCCACAAGTGCTGGCAAAAAACAAAGCCCAGTGCACGCAGGCAATTAAAAAGCTGCTTAATTTTCAATAAATGCTCTTCTTCTGTGGATTATAAAGTTGTTTTTCACTAAAAATGTCTGCAGAGTCACTTTTTTCCCATCTGTATCAAGATCACCCCTTTTTTCACAGCAGATTTCTCTCCGTGCAAGAAGCAGGCAGAGATTTATCTGCAGCCATCAGTGGTTTGTCCTCACTCTCACCTGCTGGTCACCAAATGGCAGAACCCAGCTCATCCACACACGGATTTTCTCAAAAGACAGAAAAATGGTGGCAAAGGAGCTTATAAAACCAAGTTCTGCCCATTCCCTTGTTCCCTTCTTTTTTGGGGACTGGGAAAGGCAGAAACACAGCCCGTTTGATTTTCTCATAGAAACCAGGAGCCAAAACCAACTGAAATCAGCGCCGGAGCTGGAAAGGTACAACAAAACTCACACAAACATAAAGTCTAGACACTGAAATGTGGAAATATGATTCAAATAACCACAACTGGCACATAACACACTGATTGCAGCCCATCGCAGAATGGGCCTCAGTGGGGAGGAATATAGAAGGAAGATTAAATTAGTTCTTCCACCTCAGTTGTAGAAAATATGGATCCTGTGGGCACAGTGATATGGATTGAGCCGGAGTTTCTTCCGTCCTGCTGGGATTTTTGTTAGGATTTTAAGTAACACATCTGCTCTTGCTAAATAACAACAATCTTAAACTGTCTTCTAGAATCATAGAATCACAGAATGGTTTGGGTTAGAAAGACCACTAAATTCAGTTTGTTCCACCCCATGCCATGAGCAGGGACACCCTCCACTATCCCAGGTTGCTCCAAGCTGGCCTTGGACACTTCCAGGGCTGGGGCAGCCCCAGTTCCCCCAGACCTGCTCCTGTCTCCCCATCACTGACTCCATATGGACCTGCCCCAGCTGCCACATGGCTACTCTTATCAAAGCATGGCTGAACTCATACATGCTCAAAATACAGAGCCAAGTAGCCAAGAGGATGTTTGTGCTGATGAAATTGAAACACTACAAAGATTTAGGCAATTGGCTGCTCTCAGGAAGTTTTGTGGTACCTGCTGAACTGCATCACGTGTGGACACAAACCTCAAGGACAAAGTCTGCGTCTACCATTAAACCCAACAGCACAGAATGGAGCCCAAAAGGAAAAATATCTCAGCTTTCCACGAAAAATTTGCACTGAAGTGTTCTCTCCTGCAGAGAGGGAGAGCAGAGGGTTAACCATGATCAGACTGGACCAGACCAGGGAAGACTCCAGGTGGGTGGATGTGGGCAGCTCAGTCAAGCCCTGCTCACCAGAGCTGACCTCTTTTTGAGTTAAACAAATGCTGGTTTCTTTAAATTAGAAAAAGGCACTAGTCCAATGTAAAGAAAGGAGAGACCAAGTGCACGGAGCTGTGTTTTTTCTAGACTGTAATGCAAAAAGGATTGGATTTTGGGAAGTCTGCTCTCCCAGTGCAGCAGGGATCCACACACCACTCAGCAAACTGACTGATGAGGGGTTTAGCACTCTCTTTAATATATAAATGCTTGGAAAAAAACCCCAAAACCCACCAAAATCCCCAGTCAGAAGGCAATACCAGACTACCAGGGTGTGCAAAAGTTGCCTTATGTACAGGGGATGTTTCTAAGCAATACATGAGCTACTACAGAAAACTCTTATCAGCAAATCCAAGCTCCTTTCCTGGATAATTCATCTAGGTCAAGCCAAGGCACGTTGAACACCAAAGCCCAGTTTTGGTGATGCCTGCTCTGTATCCACCCTGGATGAAATATTAGCATAGTTCAGGTTATCAGCATGTCTTTTCATGAGCATTAAGTTCACTGCAGATAATGGTTCCTCCAGAAACAGCATTAACCTTAATTATTCAGAGGTAACTCGATCCCAACCCTCCTGGTGTTATGATGCTGAGTGACGACCGCTTTCCCCTCCCTCCCAACTTCTCCTTCCCCAAAAATCCAAACAAATCCGGGATATTACACGACTGTGATCCCAAACGAGGGTATCCAGCACAGGATCCCAGACACAGGGTATCCCTTCAAAGTCTACCTAAACCCGTGCAGCCACTCCATCCATTCAAACGCATTCTCCTGTGCATTAGCAGCAAAACCACTAAGTCAGCCAAAATGTATTCTTCTCCCATGGATTAGCTGGCACAAATTAGTACGGGAGTGACGCATGCAGTCTGTCCCTTCCCATTTTTCAACATGCACAAACACCAGGGATTTGGAGACGCTTCACAAGTTTCTGCTTACAAGTTACAGGCAGAGTTTAAATGGTCTGAAACGTGCAAATCGTTCGGGAGATAACACGGCCATTTACCAAGGAGACCTCAAATGCTCCCTCCGGCAAACCCTCCCCTCCCTCGGCAGCGATAAAGGCGCTGCTGCCGTCCCAACAGAGCCAGCAGCACGCAAGGGAACTGTTTCAACAGTCACCAGCCCTGTGCCAAGCTGCACCAGGACAAAAACCAACTGAACAGGACAGAGCACTTCACACGGGCTCAGAAAAGCCCTGATGTTGGAGGATCACTCTGAGCTGACCAGCAGCAGCCACTCCAAGGTCTTTGGGAGACACATTGTTCTGAAGAGACTTCTATGCTCCAGACAGAAGTTAAAAAGATATTATAATAGCTTTCCTTTCTGTTGTTTAAGTGGAGTAAAAAATCAGAATATGCTGAAAAAGAGAAAGGGTTTAATTTTGCTGGGTAAGGAACACAATCACCACATCCAGCTGCCATTGATACAAGTGATGAAATAACCCACTTGAATTAAAAAAAGAACAACCTAGCCCCATATAAACAACATAAAGGGTTAATCTTCTAGCTTGCTTCTCCCTATATTGCCAGAGAGCAAAAATTATTAATTCAAATTCAACCTCTCCAATTAATGGTAGGGTATGTTTTGCTGATAAAAAGCAGATCACGTTTGATTAAAAAAAAAAAAAAAAAAAAAACCCCATCAGTCACAAGGATTCTGTCACAAACTTTCTATTTTCCTTTGGCACATCACCAATTAGACCTAGTTCTTTAGTCTGCTACCACCAGTATAAAAAAAAAAAGCATAATGGGTTTATAATTTGCCACCAAATCCCATAGCAACTGTACGTCACTTTAGATGTAAATTACAGACAATTCTTTCCAATGCCATTTGAAAACTATAGAGATGAATCTATAATTTGAGCAGATCCAAATGCTATATGGTTGAGAGAAAAAAGCTTCCCTAAATAATTGAAAGGAAACTGCCACGGGCCAAAACATTCCTCGTGCACAGTGTTCAGTGTCTCTTTGTCCCCTTCCTTCCAATGGGAGGTGCCACATTCAGGTCAACGTGAAGAACATTGAGCAGGAGTTGAGCAGTTCAGGGTGTTCTGCAGATCCTGTCCCATTTTTGCTGATGAGCCGTACGTGTGGATGAGCTTCCTCTCCAGCCTCCTCTGATTCATTCAGTCATGTCACCGACTCATGTTCCCGATGTCGTAAGAGCCTCAATTTTGACGGACTACAGCATCAGTGAATTAATAGGACAGGAAAAAACAGGTTACAGGGAAGGAGGAATGATGCAAAAAGCTTTGAGATAATTCAATGAATTCTGATTCGAAAGCTGGATTGTTCTTCTCCTCCTGACACCTGCAAGCAGCTTTCAATTCTCAAGTCAGCATGAATACGCATTACCCTAAAGACCCTGTAATGACAGCACAGCCTTCATTTTGTGTTTCGTGCTTTGAACACAGCAAGATGAAGGAATCTCCACAACCCGCTCCAAAAGCCAAGGCTGGAAAGTTATTTCAATAAATAGCAACTCCAAGGGGTCGGGTTAACCCTCATTTGCAAGGGATTGTTTCTCTCACGGCTGGTTTTGGAGCAGCATGGGGAAGATGATTTGGGAAGCCACATCTATCAGACCACAGTCCCAAAATTCAGCTGGGTGAGCACAGGGACAACGTGCTTTGGTTATCTCAGCTCAGTCCCCAATAAATATTTGTGCATCTGCCAAAGTTCACCAGTGAATCAACCGGTGGCTGCAGTTCAAAACACTCTGGGGTGGCAGGGGCACAGAGGGACAACGGGAGCAGGACTTGCTGCTCAGCTCCATCACCAAGGGATGCTACAACCTTCCTTAAATCCTCTTAAAACCACCAGGCAAGGCAGGACCAGGAGCAGAGTTCAGCCATCCTTAGATCAACACATAAAGTGACAGGGAAAGGTGTGCAACTGTATCACGTTGCCTGTAATCAAACCACCACCCCTCAACCACAGAGAGAGGTTTATAGAAATACGTGGAAGTTGGGAAATTCCCAGGTAAGGGTTCCAGGAACAGCCCTAACACTGTTTATGTGCCATCAGCACCTTCACTGCAAGGGAGACGGAGCTACTGCCAAGGGACACTCAGGTCTGCCGTGTGGCATCTGAATCAGGCAGGAAGATGGGGACTTACCCAGGATGCTGCTAAAAAAAACAGATGTGAAAAATAAAGGATGAATGATAACTAAGGGTATTAGGTGAGGATGGTGAAATATCACCTCACTGAGGACAGGAATGAAAGAGGAAAGCAAGGCACGGGCGTGAGGAGTTCCCTGGTACCTTGACAGGGCCAGGGACAAAGTTGGGGGCACACGAGAAGTGATGGGAAAAGTCACAGAATCATCTAATCCCAGAATGGTTTGGGCTGGAAAGACCTTGAAGACCATCCAGCTCCACCCCCTTGCCATGGGCAGGAACACTTTCCACCACACCAGGTTGCTCCAAGCCCCATCCAACCTGGCCTTGGCCATGCCCTGCCTTTTTGGGGGGAGAGGGAATGCCTAACCACGTACACACCCCCAAAAGGAAGGCAGCAAACTGCAGGCTGCTCTAGAATTACTCTCCCTGGAGAACTCAGAGCTGTTTCAGGTGAGCACACCAGACTGGCTCCATTTCATCAGTGGACAAACCAACGTGGGACACACTTCCCACTGCTCAGCCCTCCGAGATCAGCAGCCAGAGCTCCCAGTTTCACAACTGTGGGGAAACAGTTTCAGGGGCAGCAAGTTTCACAAGGAGCAGTTGGGTGACATCTCACTGTGTCCCCTGTGAAGCCAGTGCTAATTCTCCTTTTAAGCCTCCTGTTTCTTTCAGGTGAGCTACTGAAGAAACCTTTCCCAGGACCAGAAGCCAGCAGCCCTGTGAGCTGGAGCTCCTCAGCAGCAGCTCCACGTCCTCTGTACACGACACAGGAACAGCTTGCTGGAACATAAGAGTTGGGGATCAGTACCTCAGAATCACAGAATGGTTTGGGCTGGGAGGAACCTTAAAGCTCAACCTGTTTCAATCCCTTTCGTGAGCAGGGACACTTTCCACTAGACCAGGCTGCTCCAAACCCTATCCAGAATTTGGATCCCTGACCATTTTCTTCCCTAGGACTCAGACAATTCAGCAGGAATGCAAGAGCACAGCTCAGCAGAGGCCCAACAAGACAAATATCTGTTTCTCCACAGCCCTGCTGCCTGATCCACACATGGTGCAGCTCCACACCAAGCCTGCAACTGCTCTGGCACCAGGGACACTCCAAACAAATGGCAGCTCGCCCGGCTGGGTGATCATTTTTGGATTATGTAATCCCAATACATTATTATTAGACCAAGAACAAACTCAAGCAAGGAACTGAAGACATTTCCCTGCCCGTTCTGGCAGAGGGACAGAGCCTTGTCGCAGGAGTCGCACGGACGTGCTACCCCGCTGCCCCAAACAGGTCAGACTGCACACGTTGGACTCCAGGTAACACAAAGAGCAGGATTGGATTCCAGGCCATTATCCATATTACACAACGCCGCCGTCAGTTCCACCACGTTTCAAACCAAACCGAGCAGAAGGAGCCTGAGCAAATTTTTTCCATTTAACTACTGCAGGCCAAAATTCAAGCGGGGTTGGAGTGGACAGACAGAAGCTGCAAAGGTGTGTTGGAGGTGGCTCCCAGCAGGGCCGGGCCCGGCGCTTCCGAGGAAGCCGAGACGTTCAACACGCCGGGGAAACTGTTTATAGAACCCGTGCAGAACGAGCATATGTGTTTAATAGCCCACTAATTGTTGCGTTATTCACTACACAAACAAGCAGCTCTTCTGCCCTTATCCCTTCCTGCCCAGTTAATCACCAGGAGCCTCTGACTATTTCTCTTTTGGGTGGTGGTGAAGGAAGCAAAGTTCATTAGTGGCCGTTGGCCACCAAACAATCCCGAGCCCAGACTTCATTTAGAAAATAAACACCACTATTCATGTGTGACATGGACTCGGAATAGCTTCCCAAAATATTTAACGCAGCTGCCTGTAGTCTTCCTACTCTCCCTCCCCCAAAATAAAAGGTTTTCCCAATATATAGGAAAGAATTATTTGGATTATTTGTTTCATTTTTCAGAGAGAAAAAACCTAATAATTCAGCCTACCCAAGTCACTTATTCCTCCTGACTTCTCATAATGCTGATAAACACTCATTAAAATATAAGTTGATAAACCCTGGTACAGTCATTACCTTCGTCCTCATACAGAGATTGCCCAATTCAGTGATGTGATGTAACCAACACCCTAAATTAAAAATAGTGTTGTGACAACATATGGTTTATCCTACAGAAGCTGGCAGGCAGGACGCTCCTAATGACAAACGGGTTTAGGCTCCCAGCTTCCCCCAGCAAGGTGAGGAGACAGAAATGCTCATCGCAGGATCAGAGGAGGAAAGAAAAAATTAAATAAAAATAAAATTACACTAAAAAATGACAGTTTTGAGCCCCTCTCCGGTCCATCCCAACACCAGCTGCCGAGCTTTGCCATTATTCTCTATTTACATGACTAATAAGCTCTCTGGATGCATTTCAAGGAAACGGCACGGAAAAGACAATCTGGAAATTTCAAAATACAGTCTGAACGTGTCTCCCCCCCACTCCCGGGAGGGGAGCACCGAGCCGGAGGGGGATGAACAACCGGGAGTCCCGGGGAGGGGACAGCGATGGAGGGACCCCCCCCAGTCCGGGATGGCAGCACCGGGGATGGACCCATCGCCCCCCCCGGCTTTGGAAACCCACGTCACGTTCACCGGGGAAACGGGGGGGGCACCGACGTCCCTTCGCCCCCCTCCCCAGACACTTACGGGGACTGACGGCAGCTTCTCGTCACCTCCCGGGGGGGCACCGAGCGCCCACCCCCGCACCGAGACCGCGGGGCCCCTGTCACCCACCCGGGGTGGGGGGGCACACCGGGGGTCTCCACTCACCCACCGGGCTGGTGGCACACGGGGGTCCCCCAGCAACC
>VZRH01006088.1:14223-86244 GCA_013397555.1 Urocynchramus pylzowi
GAGACGCACCTGGGTTTTCCCCTGAGGCACCCGAGCAGATGGTGAGGCTCCCTTCCAGTGAGGTCGGGTGCTAATAAGGTCCCAGTGCATCGGCTGATCTAAAGAGCGAAGGCTCACCCACAGCAAGAGAAGCAATGGGAGGACAAAAACTCCATAGTGGCAGTGAATCCTCTAGGCCGTGACCGCAGACCGGTTGTGCCTCCTCCATTGCCAAGGGCGAGAGGAGCCGAGCCCAGCCCCTCATCACCTGGCCAAAATCTCGTGGTATCTTTGCCCTTCCAAAGAGAAAACCACCCAGGTAAGAGAGTAGCCAGCTGGACCCTTCCCACACCTTGGCCGTGTCTTTTGTCTCAAATACCGGTCATTCTTGTCTCTTAGCTACAGGTGGGACAAAATTCCATGCAAGAAACAAAAGGAAAAATCATAACCCCCCCCAACAAAAGGCTTCTTGAAGTTAGGCAGCATTTTATATGCTCCAAGTACAGCTACCACTGATTCTAAAGATACTCTGCAGCAGATGAGTCTTATGGGTTCCTGCCATTCATCCTCTCCCTCTTCCCTGAAATGGGGAATGCATTGGCAACCTTTTGTGCATGGATCAAAATTCTCCTCACTGCAAAGGTTCTGGGGTGTTTGGCACCCAGACTGCAGGGCTCAGATGTGCTGAAACCCCCATGTCTTAATCCCTGTGCCCCTGGGGGTCTCNGAAAACCACCCAGGTAAGAGAGTAGCCAGCTGGACCCTTCCCACACCTTGGCCGTGTCTTTTGTCTCAAATACCGGTCATTCTTGTCTCTTAGCTACAGGTGGGACAAAATTCCATGCAAGAAACAAAAGGAAAAATCATAACCCCCCCCAACAAAAGGCTTCTTGAAGTTAGGCAGCATTTTATATGCTCCAAGTACAGCTACCACTGATTCTAAAGATACTCTGCAGCAGATGAGTCTTATGGGTTCCTGCCATTCATCCTCTCCCTCTTCCCTGAAATGGGGAATGCATTGGCAACCTTTTGTGCATGGATCAAAATTCTCCTCACTGCAAAGGTTCTGGGGTGTTTGGCACCCAGACTGCAGGGCTCAGATGTGCTGAAACCCCCATGTCTTAATCCCTGTGCCCCTGGGGGTCTCCATGCACTGGTAGGCTGAGCCCATGAATGATGGGATAAATGCTCACCTTTTCCAAACGCCAGAGAGACTGGGATACCACTGGAGGGCTAAGGGATGTCTCTGCTGCTCAGGGGGCTGGGTATGAGCCAAACTAGAAATGGATTTTGGGTATGTGCCCATGGTGCTGCCCAGCCAGCTCACCAAGGTCACACAAGGGTTGTGGGAGTCGATGGGCTTGGGACCAGCCCCTGCATGCTGGACGGGAATAGCTTGGTTGCTCAGGCCTACCCTGAGAGGCTGCCTGGCTGCTTCAAGAAGCTCTGGAGAAAAGAAAACTGCTGAGGGCAAAACTGGGATTATGACCAGAGGACTCTTGCTTGTCTTCCTGCATTTCCCAGCCTCATTGCCCTGTTTTGTTTGAGTTCCCCGAATAAATGAAGCAGAGATCAGCAGCCTCTGTCACTGCACATCCCCTGGGTAAAAGGGGTCTTTCCTGGGACAGTCTGGTTGGCAAATCCTCCAGTGTAATTTGTGCCTCTTGGGTGGCACAGACACACAGAGCTGTACTTCCACAGGATTTATGGGGATTGGTCAGGAAGTCCTCAGCATCAACATAGGGGTTTGTAGTTACCCCCCAAAAAAGGACTTTTTAAAGAAACCTGTAAGTAGTGTTCTCTTCTCCAATCGAAAGTACTAATTCTACATTAAAAATGTATTAACACAAGCAAAAAAGGCATTTGACATGCCTTGTTCTCCTTGTGAGATCACCCTATAGATATGGTCCACTTAATTGCAGTGCTTAATTGAGACAGCCTCTTTTACTGGGACATCTCCCAGGGAGCCATTGTAGCCTAATGATTATCAATGCCAATGGTTGCTTCCTAATCAGGTCAGTGCCATAAATCCCTCTTAACAAGAATACCTTCAGTGAGTATCAAGTGATTAAACAGTGTTTAAACAGGTGTTAAATAAGTGTGGGAGGCCATGTTTAAACACAGGGAAAACCAAAATAAAGTGGAAAGCAATTGGTGTGAATCTCAAAAATAATAAGTGCTATTTTTGTCCTTTTCATTAAGTGCAGGGCTTTCTCTGATCAGTCTCAAATCTCACTTAGAATTTTTCATCTTTTATAGTGGGATGAAGAGTCCTGTGAATGAAAGCTGGCCAAGGGCTTAGGGAGTCAGCACTAACTTTCATTAGTAGAGAGTAGGGCTTCCCAAAGATCCTTAGCTACTCTAGGAATTTCTATATATGCCTGTATGGATTTTTTTGGGGTGGATGGGGGGGAGGGGGAGTGTTTTTTAGTGGTAGTTGATTCAGCATAGCTGTAAAATAGAGTGATAGAGATGCTGCTGGGACAGCTGAATCCTAATGTTGCTATTGATTTAACAGTCTTAGGATCATGTGGAAAGCCAGTAGTGTGTATGGACTGCCAGAACTTGTGGGCCCTGTGCTCTGCTGCTGTCCTGAACACAAATGGCAGTTGTCCACCTTTGTCCCCTCCCTGGCCAGAAAAGCACCTCCTTCTCCCATGGCACAAGTTACCCTGTAATGGGAAGGTTTGCTGTGTCAGGATTCTGCTGTGCAGGCCGTGTTCTTCTCCATTTTTGATCTGATTATGTGCCCTGCAGTCCCTATTGATTTATACCAAAATCCAGTTGTGACATATTTGATGAGCATGCAGCACTGAATTAAATTTGGGAGAGAAGCTTAATCAGCTCTCTCTGTAAAGATCCAGAGGTGGGCATTTTCTAACAGAAAACTGCTGCTCAATATCTGATAGAAATCTCATGGCATCAAAGTGAAGCCTTTGGAGTGTGGGAGCTTGCTGGGAGCCTGGAGGCTGTGAGTCCATCCCACTGGTGCCATGTGAAATCCATATGAGTGCCTTGTGCCTCCAAAACAGCTGCTCACAGCTGCCTTTTCCTCATCTTGGTTTTCTAAGAAACAGGTCTCTTTTCTGAGCATTTCCATGGCCCTGATTGCTCTAACATTTTGTTTGCAGACTTCTAGGTTTTCACAGCTGTTTTCCTAGCAACCATGTGCTTGTGACAGGAGTAGTTTCGTGTTTGCTCACTTGCAGTGCAGGGAGAGTCTTTGGAACCATTGCTGCAGGTTTAAAGGCAACTTTATTATTATTTTTATTTTGACATGAGGTTAGATCCCGGGGCAGAAGAGCTGTAGTGCAAGGATGTACCAACTCTGTTCTCTTGATGCACTTCCTATTTATTAATCAGCACCTGGAGCTCTGTCTGGTCCTTTGGTGAAAGTTCATTTTACCTTTGAGTCTGGTTTTGTTTTCTGCTTGGCCTTCAGTAATGTGGAAAATTAGAAAATGTTCATCTTTTACCCCAGAACAAGTTTTATGCATTGAATCACTCCACTATACTAGAATAACCTTTCTTAAATTCACAAAAGTGTCATTTGAAACCTGATGTAAGGTTTGGCAAACTTTTTAAAATTACACTCTAGCTGCTATTGATGTTTATAAAAATGAACAGCTAAAACAACACCCTTCCCTCCTCATGCCATACACTCATTTAATGGATCATTAGGAATTGGAAATACAGATAACCCTGGATTTTGTTACACAGCAAGCTCCATGTCCAAAGATATTTTGGAGCTCACAGGAAGCACAGCTGGCATTACAGCAGCTAATTGATTTTTGCAGAGCTTCTCCAGCTTTGCAGTACACAGCCACCAGATGCAAAGGGACAGGTTGTGATAAATCTTTAATTAGAGCCATATTTAGTATTGCAGAACTAAAAACTTCCATAGAAATGGTAGAGTTGTTACTCACACGTATTTACAGCATCAAGGTATGTTCCCAAGCTGGGTGAATTTCCATTCTGGCACAAAAATGAAATCTCTGTTGTTGAAAGTGTTCTAATGCATTACTGAGATATGCAGCTTCTTTTGATTTTTTTTTTTCTTTTGAAATTTTGCATTTGTTTTTCGTTTGTAGATGAAGTTCCAAACAAGTGTAGAATTCAGCCTTTTTTCTGGAAAAACAAACAGGCAAGCTCGTAAATGACCAAGCAAAATCTGGAATGCAAGAAGCTACTATTATTATCATTTTCCATCCAAAGCAAGTCTGAAACACAGTGAAAGTTAGTGGTCTGGTGATGGTCCTACCAGGGTTTTAGCAAGGACAGAAGATTAATGTTGATCTGAATCTTAGTCTAGGGGTGGAAGTATAAACCCAGCCTTCCTCTTCAACTGGAGGTCAGTGGGAGTTCAGGTGTGAGTGCTCCAGGAGAGCTTGTCTGGCACTGCATCCAGCCCAGCTGCAGAAGGACAGAAGGGAAGGCCATCAAAATTCATTTTTGGGTCTCAGCCTCCTTGGCAGACTTCCCAGAAGCACTCTTTCCCCTCCACAGTAGCCCCCACTGAGGTGGCCATCCTTTGCTTCCTCTTCCTTTGCACCATCCCTCTGCTAGTGCCAGAGCCCACCTCGCCTCAGGTCCCCCAGGAGCACAGGAAGGAAACTTGGCACTAAGCAAAGGCATTCCTGTGTTTGTTCTCACTTCATTCCCAGTGCAGTGGTTCCTCCTCTCCTTCTGCTGTGCCCTAGGCCTTGACCAGCAGAAAGTCATTCCCAGTCTGCTCCAGTGCAAAGCAGCATCAAAATCTTCTTTTTTCTGTTCCCTCTTGCAGTGCTGGTGTACATCAGGACTAGGCTGGGTTAGACCTCTCACATCCATTGATTATGAGGTACCCACTGAGGTGTGATGGGGAAGGCAACACAAACCTCCCTGAACTCTGCTGTTACTTGCACAAGCCACAAAACAACCTCTTGAAATATGTAAAAAGGTCAGTGAGATAACAGAAGGGTTTTGCTACCTGAGCACCAGAGGCTGTGCTCTTTTTAGAAGGGAAACAGGGAGGGGTGGGTGTGCAGCTTGCCTTGGCTCCACTCCAGAGTCAGGCACGTGTGGAGAAGGAGACAGCAATGCCAGAGACTGGGAGAACAGTGACTGGGGGTGTGAGGCTGGGAGCAGAACACCTGTGAAGGAGCTAACAGGGAATGTTAACAGAGTGGATATTGGACATAGCTGAAAGATGAGCTTGAGTCAGCAAACTCAGCAGAGATGCCTAGTAAAGGCAGAAATATAAATTAACATCAGATTCTTCTTAATAGATGTCAGAGTAGCTCACTGCCACATGTCCAATTCTTTGTGACAAGGCCACTTCCTTTCTTGCTCGAATGGAAACTAACTGAGCCCTTTTTGAAATTTTGGTCCCAATGATGAGTTGAATACTTTTGAAGTAGTGGATGGGATCAAAATGCTGTAATTTGTTCTGAGTCTGAATTCTTCCTGTGGCAGCAGCCATCCTTTGGGGCATGGCTGACTTGCTTTATTCCCCCCCATCCTGCTGGTCCCCTGCCTTTCTGTATTAATGCTGTCTTGGTTTGTAACTTATTTTAAGGGCTGCTTTGGGCTGTCATTTGGTTCCCATCTTAGAGGATCAATGCTGTTCAGTTCATCCAAATATAAAAAACTATTTTTTTTTTCCTTGGACTTTCCTCTTTGTTTTGTTTGTTTGTTTGTTTGTTTGTTTGTTTGTTTTCCTGTGTGAAGAATCCAAGAGATCTGATCACACTGGTCCCCCACAGCAACTTCTGTTTCTAGAGCAGGAGCATGGTGATTGAAGACAAAACCCAAATAAACCCAACAAAGCAAGAACAAATTCTCTGCCCCTAAACCTTGCAGATTTTCAGAGCTGTATGTCTCAGGACCGTGTAGATAAGAGAGGAAGGGCACTTTTTATTAAAGGAAGGAAATTTTAGTCATAAGTTTGGATGACTAAAATAATGCCAAAGAAAGCAGATGAAAGGGTAAACAGAAGAAAGAAAGAATAGGTGCCATTGACATGGAGAAGTAACAAATCCTGGGAATAGGAGGTGCTTGGTGGAAACAAACACAGAATTTAAGAAAAATGTAGAAAAGATAATTCTCCCTTGAGCATGATGAACCTTCCAGTCTGTCAGCTGCCTTTCAGAAAATCCAGGAGGACCCACATTTAAGGATGGATTTTCCAGCATTACTTCCCTGGCATCCCAGGTTTGCCCCCATGGCAGCTTCCCTGGATGGCTCAGCAGCAGTGGCTGGATATGAAACAACTTCAGACCAAGTTCAGTCATCTAGACCTCCGGCTCCTCCCAGTCCCAGGCTCCTGTTCATGTCAGATGAGGCAAGAGAAGATGGGATTTACAAGCTGTAGCTGTTAGTGGGCCACAGCAGCACCAAAATCAACATTTTCAGAAGACCTCGGTCTGCTGATGGGGTGGGTGTGGGGGGTGGACACACCTTATGAAAATAATCTTAAAGTTAGATCTGACCTGTTTGAAAGTAGCTGGTCAGGATCTGATTGAATTTGTGTATTTGAAGACTGGTCTGAGCAGGTTACAGGTTCATGGGCATTTTCTCACTGTGCAGATAGTGGTGTTTGTTGAAACCAGTGTTCTTTATAGGCTCGGTGTTCTGAGCTGTGTGTATTTATGTACCAGGCTTTTGTCTGTAGCTCCTTGGACACACTTTGGCATTGTTCTGTGCCACTGACAATGTGGAGACCCGTGTTTGCTTTGTTCTCAGCTGGTGCTTCCTGGTCAACAGAAATAAAAAGCTGCTTGTGCTAACAGCTGACAAGGTAAACTCTGTGGTACAGGGCCAGCAAGCTGGCTGTTCTCTTCTCCTCAAAGGTGTGCTCCATCAAATGCTGGCTTCAGTCTTCTCACTTCAATCCCTTCTGTTGTTTTTTCAGGGAGAAGTTGTTGTCTTGCACTTACAAGTTTAATTGCCTCTGACAGAGGAGTTGTAGCTCTCTTTTCTTGCCAAGATGGCTTTTTGCATGTGCTTTATAAACCAGAAGCTGAGCAACCCTGCTGGAGATGCAGTGAATTCCTCAGGGGCTCTGTGCCACAGGAGGGGAGGCTCGAGGCAGAACACAGCCAAAGCCTGGGCTTCCTGCTGGCAATGCCTGGTTTGCAGGGCGTGTAGAAAGGTGTGGGAGGGGGGAACAAAAGAGAAAACAGGTCTCTGGGTTGGAGGTGAGAATTGAAAAGAGCAGGACGACTCACTGCTGGATGGAGCTGGTAGCCAGAATCCACCTCCATAAGGTGCAGATTCATCTCCCCCATGTTTCAATCTGGAGTAGAGAAATCTGAACACAGTGTTCAATAGAACCCTGTTCTTCCTGCACTGGAAACAATTCCCTTTAATGGGGTAAACAGCAAATACAAGTCAGTTGTCTCTTTGGTGCATGCTTAATGCTCTGCCTTCCAGAGAGCCTTTCCATGCTTGTGGTAGCAGGTATAACTTATTCTTAGCCATGGAAACCCAGAATTGGGAGGCTGATCACCATCTCTGCTGTTCTTTCTGTATTCAGTTTCCTGCTTTTTCAGATCTGTTTCCAACCTGTCTGTCTCCAAATACTTCTTCCTAAAATAATTCTTTGTGAACTGACAGGCACACAGGGACCTGAAAAAGAAAGTAAGCTGAGGATGACTGAAGGTGCTGATGAAAGGCAATCAGCTGGAGAGAGCAAAGCATCAGATGTGATCTGTCTGGCATGTGCCTAATTATCCTGTGCCTTCAGGCATGCAGCCGGGCAAGAGCCGGGCAGTTCACTGAGCAAGTTCACTTCATTTCCCTGTGCTGCTTTTCACACATAGGGAAAAAAAAGTGGAAAAAAAAAGTTCCTTAGGATAAGCAACAGGACCATAAGAGGCAATGTAGAAAGGAAAAAGGCTTGACTGGTGTAGTGAAGCATATAATGAGGTAATTAGAGCTGTGGAAAGTTGACAAAGCACTAGACCAAGATGAATTGCATCTCCCAAGTGCTCAGGAGATGGGCAAGGAACTAGAGCAGCCTCCCTGAATGAGCTTCCACAAGGAGCCCTCAGTACTGTTTTTGTCCTTTTGAAGTGTAGAGCTTCCATAGGGTTGGAGGGGGCTTGGCATTATGAACACAGTTTACCAGGAAAACGAGAAGGGGTAAAAATAATATAGATGGCTTTGCTGACAATGAGGAAAACTAGGGAGGGAGGGAGGGCATTGCTTCAAGTTGGTGGTGAGATTTATTTGCTGGGAGTGGTAGAGCTGTTGTTGAAGTAGCTATAAAGTCAACATTTAAGTAAAAAATATTTTCATTCCCAGTCTATATCCAATTGGCAGCAATTAAATGAACATCCCTGTGATGTGTGTCCTTCTGAGGAGGGTCTGTCCTGCAGCGTGTTTGTGTTGGACCCAGCCAAAGACAGCAGTGATCCAAGTAATAACAACCCTGTCCATCCTTGCAGCTTTTCCTGACATGCTTTTGGTGTGATGCAGCCCTCCCTTCCTCCCATCACCTGGCCATTATTTAGTATAAAAACAAGAAAAGCTCTAAAGCAAAGTGGTAAAGATTTATCTGAGGGGATGCTGCCACTTGCTGCCCTTAAGTGAGGGTAACAAGAGAACACAGAAATCTGTTGTTGTAGCCAGAATCCCAGTTTGTGTACCTGTTAAAATGCATCATTTGCAGAACTTGTGTGGAGAAAAAGTTGCTTTTCCTTCTTGTAAATGAGTGCCTGAAACTAATCAGGTGTTTCTGCTTGGAAAAAAGAGGCATTTTCTTCAGCTTTTCTTCTAAAATACTGTGGTTTAGTTTCTTTACATTGATAAAATGATCAGGGTTTTCAGTGACATTGGAAGCCTGCAGTGCCCTGGAGTTCTCTGCACATATCCCATGCATTCACATAAGTTCTGTCAGTGAAAACCTGCTGAGGTTTTTTTGAATTGTACATGATTAATTTAGTTTGAAGTTAACCCTGAAAAAGTAGACTAATGGAAATATGCAGCTATTTCTCACTGGCTTAAGACAATTTGATATGAAAATGCCCTCACTGGTTGTGTATTCTTTTCTTCTTAGCTGAGATTTGACTGACTTTTGGTGTGCTAAATTTGTCCTAGGACTGCTCTGGACACAGCAGATACTTGTGTGAGGCAGGAGGAGCAGGGGGTTTTGCATTGTGACCTTACAGAAGCTGATTCAGGTTCATGAAGATGAATGGAAAGGCTCCCATTGATTTCAGTGGAGTTGAATCAGGCTCATATCCTCAGTCTAATGAAAAACATTATCCACATGACTCTCATTAGCTCTGTTTGCAAAACAGACAGCAAGATAAGACTCCGGATTTCTTCTGAGACATACGACAATGATGATGATGATGATGATGATTATTCTGGAGAACAGACAGAACCTTGTGTTTAGAAGAGAATCACTGCCTGAATTTTGCCTGAATTTGTCCCTCTTGCACCTGCTTTGTGCTCAGGCTTCTTTCTGTGGTGAAGAGGATCTTTGGGGTGGCTGCTCTGGAGCACCCTGTGAAAATACAGATGTTGAGCTGCTGCTGGAGCCATGGCTTTGGGGGGTCAGCGCATTTGGGGGTTGTGGTCAAAGGCAAATGAATCACCTGTCAGAATTTATTTTTAAGGGTTCCTTATCAGTAGAGTGACCAATGTGTGCACTTTTGGGAAAGTTACTGCAATACTTCATTGTGATGTTTGGTTGGCAGTAGGAAATCTCATTTCCTTGCACCTTTTTTTAACCTTGAAAACTAATTTACAAATTGTGGCTCGCAACAGGAGGGCAAAATGCCAAGGCATAATCGACTGACACAAAAGAAATTAAGTTTGGGCAGGCAGTATAAGAACCTGATGCTGTTGAAATCAGTGGTGTAATTCCTGTTGTTATTTTTACCTTTGGTTTCAGTGATTCCTTCAGATGTTCACAGATCCTCTGGAGCTTAAACCTCATCATATTTGGCGTTTTGTTAAAAGTTCCGATTTCTGCAGTCCCATCATGACATAACAGATTTTTCTGCTTGTTTTGAGAGAGTAATTTTCTTGCTCCTGTAGGTGAAAATTTTAAAATAGTGTAAAAAATGGACCAAGAACATGTTAAAAAGCCTAAATTCATGATTTAAAGAATCCTATAACACATAAGCTTGTTTAAATTTTTTTATTGTCATTTTGGATCACTGGACACAACTATACAAGGTGTCATGTACATGATGAGTCTGTCATGTGCATGCACATTCCCTGAATGTCCTTTTTTTGGTGATGAGGAGAATACCCAAACCAGCATTATTTTTTTCAGGTAATCAAAATTATATCCTGGAAAATTTAGGTGTGACTTGCCAGCTTTAAATACAGAGCTACAATTCAAACAACGTTTAATATCTTTGGAAGATGGCTGAATCTGTCAACACTGTAGGTCTGCAGACACACACACACACGTTCAAAAGCCTCACTGGTTATTTTTTTGTTGTTGATGGATCTCTTGAGTATCACAGCAACTCTCAATTTATTTCTGCAAAGGGAGGAGATACATGGGCTGCATGTCCCAGTTTGTTATTTTGAAGTGGTTGCCAAATGTTCTCTTTAAAGGTGGTACATTTTAAGGAATTTTATGCTTGTTTGGCTTTTCAAAAGTTTATTTCCTCTGGGGCTATTGTTTGTTTGGCTTTGGGTCTTCTGGTGTGTGTGAGTGAGGAGGAGTGGGTTTGGAGGAGTGGAGGGGGGTTGTTTATTTTTCTTTTTTACCGCAAAAAGAAATAACTTCCTCTTCTCCCTTGTGGCTAAACAAGCCATCAAAGTCTAGGCGGAGTTGAAGCTGATGGTCCTTGACATACACCCTTGGTTTAAACAAACCAAAAAGTATGTTTCCATATATATTTTTAAACACATGTGTGATTTAAAATTATCCCCCAAATAATTTTGGCTTGCCTGGTTGTGGGTGGACAAACATAGTTTCCTTTTTTCTTAGATTCCAAGTACAGACACGTTCTGTTGCTTGCTGTAGATTACTAAAGACAAATTTTGTGAGTCAAGGCATATTATTTCTGCAAGATAGCAACTGGAAGGAAATGAGCTTCTTTAGAGAGCTGGAAAGGAGAAGAGAGGGTTAATTTTCTTCTTATAGAAAGTGTTCAGGCAGCATTAAAAGCGAATGTCTCAATATCTTCATTTTTAAGTAAAGTCGGCTTTTGCCTTGCCCTGCTGGTTTTCCGAGTGAATGTTCTGAAATCAGCTGCATTTTCTTCTTGCTTCAAACTCCCCCCAAAGTAGAACCTATGGGAGAAGGCAGGATTGGTCTTCCAAAATGCCTTATCTGTGTCTATTCTCCATGTGCTGATCAGTTAAAGCTGTGCTTCACCAACCTTGTTGTGTAACCATGACACTTGAATAAACCCCAGGCACTTCATTATGGCCAGAGCAACCATCCTGAGCCTGAAATCGCAGCGTGTTTGGGATTGCACGAGGAAGGAGATGTTATTTGCAGGAAGGGTCGTTGGTGAAATCCTACCTTGCACAGATGACTCCAGCCCAGGCTCTGCACAGCTGAAGTTGCTGGCAGAGAACTTCACTGTGATGTACGGAGCGGTGATGTGAGGGCTGCCAGCAAAGTAGTTTGGCTGCTGCAGCTATGTCTCCACCTGCACCTGGATGGCCAAACTTCCAGTTCTGTGAAATGCGTGAATGAAGCACAACCTTCCCTTAAACCCTGCAGGCAGCAGCTGGATCCACCAGCCAGGGCTGTGTGGGGACAGAGGATGTGAGTGAGCAGGAATAGCTCAGGGAAGGAGAGTTCCCGTGCTAGCAAGTCAGGCTGATGCCACAGGCAGCACTGGGAAGTGTGTGCTTGTCTTCTGGCTGTCCCTTTGTGTTGTCAAGGTGACTTTTACAATAGGTCATGAGGTCACTTTTGTAAATGCACAAAAAACTCAGAATCGACAAATGGTGGGTTGGCAGGGGTAGGATATGGTGAGCCTGAGGAGGGGATGTCAAGACAGAGGAGTCTTTGGAGCAGTAAGGGGAAAGGACGGAGGAGAGAAAATCGAATATGAGCAGTTCTGCCAGTGGCAGTATGGGCAGCATCTCAGGGATGCTGTTAGTCAGGAGGCAGAGCTGGCAGGGCTACTGGAGCTGGATAAGGAATTTAATCTTTTTGATCCTTAATATTTTCTCACTATTCAGCCTTTCTGCAACAAGCCTAAAAGTATTTTACCATTTATTGGTATCTTGTTTATTTTTTTTTAACAAATACTTCTTATCTGCAAACAGCAAAAATTAAATGAAAGGAAATTATGGGATCTGTTTGCTCAGCATACCAAAAAGAGCCTGCTCAAATGTTTGTCACCCTGGATTGTGTGAAATTTTAATTTCTCCCATTGGAGCGGGACTGAGCTCATCAGGTTATGTTGCCTGTGGAGGCAGGGACAAGGGCTGCTCTCAGCCAGGCTCGAAGCAGAACTGGCAGCCTGTGGGTGTGCAGCCGCTCCTTTCCCAGCCTGGAGTAGGTGTCTTGCAGCCTGGTTTAGAGGGAACATCAACCTGGTTCTGCCATGGCTGCAGGAGCTGCTCAGATGTGGCATCGGGGAGGCCCACGTGAGCAGAGGAGGAGAGCAATTCCTTCCATCCCTTGTTCGGCTTAGGAGAAGCAGAAGTGGCGCAGGGTTTGTTGAGGGATCACTGCACAAGTCCATTCTTGTGCTTGCTGAGGAATGTTTTTTTCTTCCAGTTTTCCTTCCTATAATCCCTTCATGAGACACTAAACTCTGCTGCGCTTGATTCTGGTCAGGTTATTTGTATTGGTGTGTCAGTCTGCGCCGTTTTTGCTCAAGGATTGCAAATCAGATATTGGGCAATGCCTGATCCCTCATCTTTCACAGGGATGTGTGAAGAAAAGTTGAGAGGGTTTAGAAGTTATCTTTTTGTTAGAGTTGCACTTCAGAACAGAATGCACGCTGTTGTACTATATTTAGCACAAAGCCAAATTATACTGCTAAAGCTTTTTTTGGCCTGCCATTGTTCATTTAGACTAATTTGGCTGGCTTAGAAAGATGTTGGAAGTGCAGCTTTGCCAAAGCTCCCCTGTCCTCCAAGAGTCCTAACAGGGTAGGTAATTCAGACAAGCTCATGTCTCAGGGGAATCCTCCATTAGCTAATCCTCCATTAGCACTGCTAGTGCTTATACCATTTATTCCAGGGGGAATTGAGCAACTCCCACACTTGGTGCATTTGCAAATTCCAGCCTGCAGCTTCCTCTTATCACTCACTAGAAGATGCTCACATAAAGAAGCCTGAAAGCAAGGGAGGGGCATCAAGATGTGGTTACTTGCAAAGAGCCCTGAAAGCAAGTACAGACAGCAAACACAGCAAGTATTTTATGTCATGTACTTGATATTGACACTCCTGTGGCTCCCCCCTGCCTCTCCCTTCTGCCTTTCCATAGAAGAAATCTTGGCTGTCCTAGGAGCAGAAGAGAGAAGCTTGGATGTAGCTGGATACTAAACTGGTACCTGCCTGATCTGCCTTCAGCTATTCAGAGTGAAAGTTCAGGACCTCTGGCCACTAGATAATTTTGTCACATGACAAATTTAATCAGTTTACAGTAAGTTTATCGCCCTCTTGAAATATCACATCAAAAATTTGTCAGCTGAAAGAAACTCCACATCTGCTCAGCTGAACTGAATCAAGCTGAGTTTAACTTTTGAACTGTAACTTCTGGAGGCAGCAGGTCTGTGCTTACACCAGGTCCTGTCCCCCAGCCCTGTCACCCTAGTGTGGAACGTGGGATTTTTGTTTAAAGCATGTGTCTAAAGGACTCCAGTTATATAAGCAGGATTTGTGTTGTGGGGTGATAGAAGTGGGATTTTGCAGTGCAGGTCCAGGCAGCTGCTGGCCACTACAGATCAGGAAAACAAAGGGTGTTCAATTACTGAAGGAAACACGAACAATGAGGGGTTTTGGTAGAGGGTTTTTGGTGCTAGCTTACCATATACTTTCTGTTTAGAGAGATGCATTGCAGAGTGCTGTTAGGAATGTAATTTCATACTGATATTATTTTCCTCCCGTATTTTCCATCTGCATCACTTACTAAATGCATTTTGAATAATTACATGGCAAAGTCCTATCTGGACTTGACAATTAGGCAGAGATACTACAGCGGAAACACACACAAAAGCATAATTGTAAATAATGGATATTGACTGGATCTGCCAAAAGTTGCAATAAAAAAGCCTTGCCTTAGGTCAATTGTTCCTGGCATATGGATGGAAAAAGGAATCCAGCAGTGTGTGTTATAACATGAGCTGCTGTACATCAACATTTGCCAGCCAGCCTTTTTTTCCTCCTTGTTTTTTGACTTCTTATGGAGTTCATATCTGTCACAAAGGTAGATAACAAACTTTTGAAAACAGTCATTGCTTCTGCACTGCTTGCTTGTATTGGTTTCTTTTTTTATTTTGTTTTTGGTTTGGTTTTTTTTTAATAACAAAGAGTGAGGTAATAGAGATAACCAAGCTGACACTTGCTGGTCATCCTTCTCCTGAAAATCGGAGCTCTGTTGTGACTGTTGTTGGTCAGGACTTGTGTGTCACTCAGAAGGTCACACCTGAATAGGAAGGAGCCCTCCACCATGGACTTGTGGAGTTCTTCAGGGCAGGGACACAACTCTGTGTGGCCCCACAGCCAGTCCTTTTCCACGGCAGCTGCATCCCAAACTGCTCTCAGCAGCTTGCTGGGGCTGAATTACACTGTGGAATGAGAAATTTCCTAATGAGGAGCTATCCTGTAATGTCACCTGGGAATTGGCCTTCAGCTTCTGCTCAGACTCTTGATGTAGCCAAAGAGAACAAAACTTGGAGGAGTCTTGCTGGCTGTGCAGCCTGGGCTGTGGATTAAGGCTATCATGAACTACAGGAGGCTTTGTAATTGTTTATGCCAACCCTTGGAGAACAAGTGTGAAATTAAGATCGTGGTCTGATTTATATATATAATTTTCATGATGTGCTTCTGTGATGCTGCAGAGCCAATTATAGATAACTATAAATATGCCATTGGGAGTCTTTTAAACATTTATTTTAGCACTTTTGAGGAAGCCAGTACTAAGTTTAATAGACTGTGGTGAATTATTGACTGAACAAATTATAACCATGGACCAGAGTATGGTATTGACATTAGAGATTGTACGGTCATCTTTAGGAGTCATTACAGGATTTAATTCGGGGCATGCTGAACTTTGAGATTTACACTGGGTGGGGTATTGACTCCATAATGTGAGAGACATATGTTAACCTGCATGCATAGCAGACCACTGTTAACATGCATAACATCAACGCCATAGAGATGACATAATAAATTCAAATAAGATTTTTTTTTTCCCCCCCCTATCTCTTTATGTACAGGGAGCTGCACACGCAGATGTAGGAAGGTCTGTAGTGGGTGGCAGTTGCTGCCATAGAAATAGATCCATTTTCCTATCAGGTATCAGAAACAAGTTTTGCTTTGGTTTCTTTTTCCTTTTTAAATTTGGGTGTTTTTTTTTCCCTTTAAAAAGCATTCTGGAACCTAATTTTGGGATTGAAAGAGAAGAGAAACAAGGACTTGCTCCATGCACATCTAAAGGGAGAAGTGATGGTTCTGCACAGGGCACATTCTATTACCAAGTGGGGGTTGGTTCCCGGGCTTGTAAAGCGGCTAAAGGCGCAGGATGTGTTTCTTTCCCTGTCCTCTGAAGCTTCCCAAAGGCTCGTGGCACTGCGGGAGTCCCAGCAGGAATGACCCGCGGAGCCGAGCGCAGGCGCTGGGAGCGTGCAGCCGCGGCAGCCGCGCTTCCCGTACCCACAGCGGGGTTCGTGCGGGACAGCTCGGGAGCAGTCCCTGCGTGCGGTCCTGAAGGGAAACCCGCTCTGCTGCGGCTGCCAGAGACACAAGCACGCTGAGACAGCCCTGAGGAGCCTTTCTGTGTTCCAGGGAAACTTCAGGAGGGTTTCTGTGGCCAAAGTAAACCTTAACTCTCGGGCTATTTCCAAAGTTTCCTTTATGCATCCATTTTGGAAATGGTTTTACCTGTTTCTTCGTAGTGTCTGGTGTTTAGTTTGCCTTGGATTCTGATGGAGAGTGAAACCCCTTCAGAAACCAAATCAGACAGTAGTGGACATTGAGATCTATTCCTTACATTGCTGATGTTTCCTTGGGATTTATTGCTGGGGGAACAGACAACGTACAGATTCCTGTCCCTGTGTGGCAAGTGCAGAAGAAACAAATGTCTCCAATATTTCTGAAGTGAACAGGGTCAATATGCCCAGCCTCCTTCTTTAATTATGAATTTTGGAGGGGGAGAGACTATGTGCCATCAATGGAATAGTAATAGTACGTTATTTAGGCTTCTGCCTGATAATGGACCATTCAAACTCTTGTGAGAATCAGAGGTGAGCAATTATTTATGAGATGATCAAATGTAGATTCTATATCCGGGGCAATAAAAGTCAAGATTGGTTGATTTATTTGGTGGAGGTTGGATGTACTGCTCAAATATTGATAGGATCTTCCTGAAGCACAAATGAGTCTGTTAAACTCATAACAAAAGTTACACAAAATAGTGGAAGAAGTATTAAAATACATTCCTACTGGTGCTTTCCCAATGCCTGAATGATCTGTTTTCCTCCTTCAGGGCTGTAATGACAGGGACATTCAGGATTGTGGCTGCTGAGCTCTCCCATCTTGGGCACATACTTGTTGAAGAAATTAATCTTGTGTTTAATCTGGTTTGAGACTGTATCTTAATTTGTTTTGCTGCTACAATAATTGGCTAAGGTTTGTTTATCCATAAGGGTAATTTCAAGTTTAATATAAAACTCCATCTCCTTCATCTTTTTAATTGGTCACGTTATTCTGTTCGCCTTTAATTGAAGTGGTAAACAATCCTTTTGAAAGGTTGAGGCTACTGAGAGACACTAAGCCTCTACCAGCTTAAACCAAAACTTATTTTAAAGAACAGATGCACACTGTTAGTATTTAAGAGACTTTTCTGTACAGAAAAAGGTAAATGCAGATCTGGACTGTCAGTGAAGCCAGATTTTCAGAGAAATTAAAGGTGTTTCTGCAGGTTTTTTTCTGAATGGATAATTGTATTTGCTGTGGGAAAGGAAGTGAGAATGCCATTAGATAGTTATATACCCACATTTCCAAAAGTGTTGATACACAGATTAGTATTTTGAATCAGGTTTGGAAGATCCTGGAGATAATCCACACTGAAAAAGAAACATAAAACGTTACATCGTGTATCTGAGGGGGGATTTTCTTTGTTACAGAAGAGGCAAGTCTTGTAACAGGAATATATGTAAAGGTGTGGAAGAAAGAGTGTCGCAATAAACACAAGAGTGTTTATTTGCTTGTTTGCTTGTTTTTTGAGAGAATTGCAGTTTCTGCCAGTTTTGTTTGCCTGTTATTAAGTAGAGCACGTTTGTTGTGGTCACTCTTGACCCTTCTATGAGATGCTTTGTGAATTTTCATATAAAACATCCTGCAAAAAGTAGGAGAAGGTGGTGAACTGTGATTTATAATTAGAGTTTGCTTAGCCTGGGGAAGGATAATGAGAATCTGAGAGTCTGGTTTAACTGGATAAAATATTTTTTATTGCGTACACAGACCAGGAGATACGTGCCTAAAAACCTGTGTCCCTCTACACATCCCAATCTATGTTTAATCCTGTCATTCTCATACAGGACCTTGGACTCACAAACAGTAGTAGGAAAAAAACCCACCAAGTAGAACCCTAAATATCATAATTGTCATTATGAGGCTGCAAGGGTTGACCACAAAACACAAAGACATGACCTTCTAGCCAGTTCCTGTTTATTTGCTCTCTCCCCCACCAGTGTCTTTTACAGGCCTTAGCTGTCACCCAGGTTCTAATTGTGAGTGCCTTGTGTCATCACCCCTCCTGTCCTGACTTACAGCCAGCCCAGCTGTGTGTTGTGGGAGGGATTGGTGAGGGTGACAAGCTGCAGTTAAATTCTTATCAGTAATATTCTGATCTGATGTGTCCATGGACTAAAATCAGAGTCGATGATGCCACTTACCCCAGCCTCTACCCAGGCCCTGTTCTCCTTGTTCTCCTAAAAAGATTTGTTGTCTCATTGTTGGTTTTCAAACCATCATTTTTCTGGGAGGAAAAAAAAAAAGAAAAAAAAAGTTGTTTTTCTAATTTTCCTCTGTTTACCTTCCATAACTTAAATAGTCTCTTTGAAGATGTTGACAAAAATAGCTGTTTCTCAATCTACGTAATTACAGAAAAATCATTCCTTTTTCTAAGCATGTGAGTCTTTTTTCTCCCCAACTATCCTGCTTTTTACTCAGTAATAGCACTTTTTGGTGTTATTCTGCAGGCAGTCTAGCCTGCTTTGAAAGATGTGCTAAATCATACCCTTGATTCCTAATGATAATTTCATTACACGTGAAATTTTATTTAGAAAGAAACGAGACACTTGTTAAGACATTACTTAAGCTGCAAGCTTAACCACTTAGATATTGTGAACTGCTAGATTAAGCATTTAATTTTCCTTATGCATTTTGAGAATAACAGCATGCATACATATTCTGGGTTTTTAAGTTCATTGTGTGTGAAAGGAGATGTTTCAGTAGCTTGTCCAAATTTGGCTGTATTTTCACAGATGTTGTAGTGACAACCTTACTGACTGTTGAAATCCAAAGGTATTTTTTCCAAGCAGGAAGGCATTAGATCTTCCCACATATAAGAGGTAGCTGGTATTTTAGAGCATGCATGAAACATTACCCCAAGCATTTTTGACTCCCATTCATCTCCTTTGCTAGGATGTGCCTTATTTCAGAAATTGCAGCTTCATTTGAGGAAATTGGTGAAATCACCTTGGCTGCTACATTAAGAATAATAACAACCAACCCACCCCAGCCCAGGCAATCATCCAGCAGGATTATTTCATGCTGAGTGGTTCAAGTCTGGAAAAGAAAGGCAGAGCTGACATCCAGGTCATGTCAGGGAGGGCACTGGGAAAGCGAGACAATTTTTCTGGCAGTATGAGATACAAATGGATTCAAATCAGTGACTTTGGATGTTAAATGCCCTTTAGGCTTGCAGGTTGGGTTGCTGTGAAAAAATACCCGTGAGGTTTTTAAAAATTGTGCATCACAGAGGCTTGGGGGACCTGCAAAGTATTTGGGTCCTCTCCTTCTTTTGCATTTCCCTGCCAGGATTGAGTCCTTCAATACTTTCTTCAAGTCGTGTTTCAGTCACCTTCAAGAACATGAACTTTCTTTTGCAAAGTCAAGAAGTCTTGGTGTGCTGCTGCTGGGGGAACGGTACTTGGAATAATTATGCTCCAGAGAACAGAGCTGAGAACATTTCTGGGGGGGTGGAAACAGCAACTGCAGTCACACGAGCTGCTAAATAAAGAAACATCATTAGACAGCACGGCTAACCTTGGGTTTGCTGCCTTGCTTTTAGTTCCACATAGTAGGAGAAAATATAAACAGGAAAGAGCCACAGAGTACCCTGATAGGAAAGGAAAATATCTTCTTGTGTCTGTCCTACCAACAAGACACAGTTAGCAAAAAATCCCCGTCTTGTAACAGCCCCAAAGTGTTGGATTCAGGCAAGGAATAAAATACAAAGTTCAGAGTATGCTGAGTGTAATGCAGCTATTGGCACACTTCAGGTGTGTTAAGAAAAGTGTGTTCTTCAGTTTGATGAAGGATAGGAAGAGCTAATCATCCAGCTTCACAGGTTTTTTGCTGAATTACAGCTTGGTCTGTTTTGTGTACGTGCTTTTGATGCTCAGAGCAGCTGGCTCCTGCAGGAGAGAGTAGCTGGTAATTGAGGCTTGAGTGTGGTGTAGGGCAAAATATTTTGGGAAACGTGGCTTGGCAAGAATTCAAGGTCTTCCAACAAGTTGCCATTGACTTCATCTCTGTTGTGTTTGCAGAATGACCCGTATTTCCTCATTCAGTGTAAATTCCAATTTCAGGCACAGCTGCCAAGACAAAAAGAATCTGAGGCATGCGCATGCAAATACTTCAATAAAAATAATTTCCCAGCTCTATCTAGAGATTTATAAAATAATGGTGAAGAATATTATGCATTCAGATTAATAGCAGATGAATGTAAATTAAATCTGTAGAGATTCACCCACTGATTCTGGTCTGGGGATTCTTTTTTTTTTTTTTTTTCTTTTTTGCTTTGATTTTTAAGATGCACTTATCCATAAACCCTGAGAGCATGTAGAAATAATAATGATTACAGCTTGTAAAGAATAAATTAGCAAGAAATCTTACTCCCCTCTAATTAATTCCCTAATAAACACTGAACAAGTAACTGTTTTAAACTCACTTATATTTACAATGTAAGCAGCAAATGGAGGTAATAACGGAAATTAGTGTGGCAGCAGCAGGTGAAGTGAAAAGGGGCTGTGGGAGGATGGAGTGAGAGTTTGTGCCTCAGCCCAGGGAGAAGAGCATGGAAAATTGCTGCCCAGCTCCTGCACTAGGGACTGTGCATTTTGAAGAAGCAAAACTGGATTTCCCTCAGAGCAAACCAGTGCTTCCTTCGAGAGCTGTTGTGCCCTCACCTGCCGGTTTCTCATCTCTCTGGTGTCTGGACACCTTCAGCTGATGCTGTTAGTATGTTTCATCCTCCCCGAGAGCAGCAAACAGTCGAGGATCTGGCTGGGAAAAGCTTTTCCCTCTGCATGTGCAGCTTCTGCTGCCTTTTTCTGAGGTTCATCTAAGGAGCCTGGAAGTATAAATCTCCTCTGAAATTGTTGGAATATCAACACTTGCCAGATAGGTCACTTACAAATTAGCATTTAATGAATTACTGTTTGAACTATCCAGCGGTAACTTTGTGGATAAAGCTGCCCAGTGGTTGGAGTGATGAGAATGCAATGATTTAGCTGTAAATAAATACAGTTCCTTTAGATCACTACTGTAGAAAAACATTTTCTGTGCTCTATGTTTATGGATATTGTGTAGTGCATGTATTAGTATTCAGAAACATATCTCAAACCCCTTTTTAAAAGTGATTTTTGCTTTCAAATTCTGAAGAAAAATAGTCCTAATTTTGCCCACACTTATTAGAATCCATATAACTCAGTTCTTATTTCTTTCTAGACTGAATAGCTCCTCTTCCTCCCAGCTGATTACACAATGCATGCATTTATAGACAACAATCATCCCCCTCTCAGCTGTTCGGTGCAAGCCAAGCTCCCTGAGTCTCTTCTAACAAGAGCTGACGCTGGGTTCTGTGATCACTTCTGGAACCCTCTCTGTAGCTCCTTCAGGTTCAATTCACCTCAGAGTACTGGTGACCAGAGTTTGGGATGATGACTTGCCATTTCCAGCTCTTGTCATTAATCAAAATTCAGGCAGAGAAGATGTTCAAAGCTTCCTGTGCGAAGAAAAAAGAAAATTTAGCAGCTTAGGTATGATCTGGCCAGCAAGCTCATGCTGTCTCTTACTTTTTTGTTCTACCTTAATGTGATTAATACTCCTTTCATAATCTCATCCAAAGTTTTCCCTATCAGACTAATGGGCATGCAGCTGCTGGGGTTATTTCTCCTCCCTTTTCCGAAATTGTAGATGTTTTAGGTTCTTTCCGGTCTCCAGGTTTTGCAGGTTTTCAGCTGTTGTTGTGAGTGCTCAAGCAGCATGTTATAGCTGGAGTCTCCAGTTGGAATTGTGCCTGGACTCTGGATTTTCCAGTTAAGTAACACATGCCAGGGCTGTAGCTAGAGGAGCTGGCAGGGATGTACATTCTGCTTCCATACAGTTTTTAGCTGAATCTCTTTATGCATGCATGGAAGTGGCAGGCGTGTAAGTAGGGCATGGATTGCTGTGTTTGTGCCTTAACATTAAAACTCCCTGTGTTATGTGGGGAGCAGAGCAACTCCAAGGTCCTGATCTCCCAATTGTGTTACATTTAGATCTGTAAAAAGCATTTATTGTTTTAATACAGACAAGCCAAATGCTCTGTGCTCTTGACATGAATGTGCAGTCTCCAAACCCCTCCACAAAACCCAGCTAGTCAGAAGGAGCAGAGGAGTTCTGCCAAAAACACCCTCACCTGCTGAAGTAGCTTCTAAAATCAAACAGCCAGAGCCATTAACTTGGTGATATCTGTTTAGATGCTTCCAACTTATGCTGCATGCGTTAAAAAATGACTTTTCTAAAGTTCAAAAGCCTTGAATCTCATTCAGTCTTGGAAAAACCTTTTGTTGATGCACAGATTTTCCTGAGGAGGAGCTGCACTGTCAGGTGTGGTAGAGCAACAGTTGTGCAGTGGTTTTCCATGTGGGATGAAAGTCTCTGCTCCTGCTGTTCACTGTTTGGGGCACTCTGTTGAAAATAATACATTTTACTTGCTTCAAAGGTAAAAACATAATCTCGGTGTAGTCTGTGTTCCCCTGTCAGTGGGAAATAATGGCATGAGAACATCACCCCCAAAATATGATAGGTCCCTTCTTGGGCAGGCATTTAATCATCATAATCATACATGTTTTGAGCTGTGATTTGAAAGGAAAAGTTTTTTAATAGAAATGTTGCTTTTTTTTTTTTTAATATACTGGTTAAACTTCAATTCGCTGTACTCTTCCTTGTGACTCTAAAGCTACAAATTGCCAGGTTATTCTCAGTTACATGAATAAAAATCAGTCGAGTACCATTATGAAGGCTGCCTACAAGGTGCTTTTGTACTTTCTTCTGGAGCAGGTCCTCCCCCAGCTCTTTTCATTTTTGAATATGGCTGCACTTCATGAATTCTCCTTTTGCTCCTGTTCTTCCCTGCCTGTGTGAGTGGGAAGGGCAGCGGTGCCAGTGCAATTTCAGCAGATCCAAACCAGTTCCAAGCAAGTACATTCAAGGTGTTCCTGTCCATGCAATTCCCACTGCATGCTGCAACAAACCTAAGTTGTTTGGATGAGAAACTTCTGGGTTTGAGTGTTCTTGTAATGGAGCCTTTCCTGGAGAAGGAGAGCACAGGCACAGGCAGCAGTGGGATTAGGAGATGCCATGCTCATGGGTGTGGGATTAGGATAGGGAGGTACTTCTCCAGCTTTGCCATTGTTTTCCTCTGTCCTGCTGGGAGATCACTTCACAAACCCATTGCTCCTTTCATTCATTGATTGTCTTGTGTGTTTAGGCTGTAAGATTAAGGATTGTGGCTTGGTTTTTTGGAGTATGTACTGACACTTTGACTGACAGGGAAGTGTTCTTATATACCAAGCTGAGTTTATACCCTATCAGCACTGGTGAGTGGACTGGACTGTAGCATCACTTGGCTGAGACTGATGAATGGCTGAAGTCTTTTTCCAGTGCACTGCTTCTAACACCTGGGATGATGGCAGATCACAGCACACTGAGTCTTCCCTGTGTCCTTTCCCTGTTTGTGATGGTCAGTTTGCTGGGATGAAGGCAGGCAGCAAATCTTCACTGTGTTCTTCTGCTTCCTATTTCTTTGCACTGAGATTTGTATTGTTAAATCTCTGTGCCCATTTCTAGACTGTTCAGCCACAGCATCTGTAAATCTAAGTAAATGAAATTTTCCTTTAATGAAGCAGCAAAGAACTCTATGCATAGCTGCAGAAGAATTGTTTTGCTTTCATTATTAAAAGGGCACTTAGCATGAAAATTCCCTCTCATTTTTGTCCTAACAGCTCAATGTTTTATGCTTTATATAAACTGCAGATAATTTTCCCTGTACTAGAAAATACTGCTGTTCTTACAACTCCAGGGATACATTGAGAGACTCTGTGTTATTAAGGTAGCCAAAACTTTTCAGTTTGGGGCTTGTTTTTCCATAGGAGTGCTTCCTGTAAGGGCCTTGCAGGAGGAATGTCATACAACTCTGCTTGGAGGTTCTTCCTGAAGTGCCAGAAAACCTTTCAAGGTGTTTAGAGCTCATTCCCAGAGCAGTTGAATCAAATAATAAATGCTGGCTCTTGCCTTGCTGAGGTCTCCCAAGTCTTTTTGAATAAAGAATTAGTGACCACCCAGTAAAGATTAGCAGAAATTCCAATTTACAGATAATACATTTTAGGTAGTAAGAAATCATTCTGTTCTCATTCTGTTCAAGTAATTTTTTGAAAAATTTCCATTCTGTGATACCAACCCCATGGTTCTGCCAGTTGTTCAGAAAGGCTAGTCCAGACCTAGGGAGCCATGTGGTCCGAGCAGGGTTTAAAGCCACCCCTTCTTGTTTTCCAAGCTGCTGCTCTGTGTAAGAGGAGCACGTCCCTGTCCTTTCTCCATCACTCCCTGCCTTGGGGGATGTCCCCTGTCACTGCAGGTAACGGAACAAATGGCAGCAATGCCTCCCCAACTCCACAGGGAGCTGCTGATGGCACACAGGCCCCTCTTCTGGACCCTCCTCTCTGGGGCTTTGGAAATTCCCGGAGCGTGTGGTGAGCCGTGCCCAGCTCGCGCTCGGAGCGGGCCTGACGTGGATGAGGCTGCGGCGATTTTCTGCCAGTGCTCGTTGGCCGGAAAGGAAAAGCTTGAAAAGAAGTGATTTTGAGGGAAGTAGTGGAGGCAGCAGTGTTTGCTGTGTTTCCCCTCATGAACAGCTGTGCCTCTCACCCAAATTTTCATTTCATGTGCCAGGGTGGTGGATTTGTTTTGGGCTTTGGATTTTGTAATAGATGTTTAGAATGCAGAGAATTCAGAAGCCACTTCAACCAAGTTAAAATTTCGTGTGTTTAATTGACCCTTGAGATGTCAGTGGCTACTCCAGGAGTAAGAGCCTTTGTTCCATCCTTTGAGTGCCTTGCTGCTGCTTTATCCATCATCTGCAAGGAGCTAGGAGGAGGTCTGGTTGCTTTGGGCAGGCTGGCAAGTTTAGCATTAATAATATCATTTTAAATTCTTTTCTTTGAGAAGAGTGTGTGGGAAGGTAACAGAGTACTTTGAACTTGTGAAGGACAACTGTGCAGCAAAAGACTTTGCTGTTGTTGAGGAGAGTTCTCCTGTTGATGTGAGGTGTACGTGCTGCTCTGCTGCTGCCTTATTGACACAGCCCATAATTTTGATGCCCAATAATTGAATTGTGTGCTGCCAGGAGGAAGCATGGAGACAGCTTCTTCAGGGACTGTCTCTCTCTAGTGGGATGCAGCTTATGAATTATATAATGGCACTTTTGGGGAAGCACAGGACTGCCTTAGCACAGCTCCAATTACAGTCATTGACAACCCTGCTGTTCCTACTTGTACCTGTCGGTGCAGGTTTCTGTTAAATCTGTCTCACCAGTTCTCCACGGTTTTCCTTTGGGATGAAGAGACAAATTGCCGTGTTTCATTCAATTTATTCTCATTGATAATAAGGAAAAATAGGTATGTTCTGAGCAGGAGAATGATGTGTGACATCCCCTAGCTCTGCAAGCACCCTTTTGGAACTGGCCCTAAGTATTCAATCCCACTGTGGAGAAATGCATCCTGGAGTTAATCTGAGTGTGGCTGATGGATCACTGTCCAAATCCCTGAAACCTGAGCGAGGTGTATTCCACAAGTGGCTGTAAATGGATGAACTTCCCTACATATTTACCTAAGGTAGTTCTTTAGCATAGCTTGAAATTTCTTCGTAACTTGTAAATTCTTCACAGCGAGGGTGGATAGACACTGCAGTGGGCTGCCCAGGAAGGTGGTGGAGTCTCCATCCCTGCAGGTGCTTAAGGAGAGCCTGGACATAGCACTTGGTGGTATTTGGTCAAAGGTTGGACTCAGTGATCTCAGAGGTCTTTTCCAACCTAAATGATTCTCTGATTCTGTATTTGCTCCTCATCAGATTCAAGTATTGTTCTTAATGTTTTCTTTCTGACATGTTGTTAGGACAGTAGTCATGTGGTTTTATTTAAAATAACATTTTTAAAATGTTGAATAAAAATAAGTATGGCACAGAACTGCATATGTTTTTCTTCCAGAGATATTCAGTACTTTCGTGTTCAGAGAATGATAAAACAGGGACTTTCAATATTAAAGTACTATTTCATTTTGATTAGCTATTCCCAATAGAAAGTGTTGTTTGACTCTCTTGAAGTTTGTTTCAGCAAATTGGCTTTGCCCCTTTGAAAACTCTGACCAGATGTTGCCATCCAGTAGCACTAAATAGTGCTTGTTTAGAGAACAGGCTTAGTTTTTCAAAATTTATTTTGCTAGAGGTGTATGAAGCAAACTTTGAAGGCAGTCTTGTGTCTTGTAGACTGACTGGTAATAGTCAGAAGAATTAGATAATCTTTCAGGCACACATTTTCTTCTTCAGTTTTGAAACTGTGGAGCCACAGGTTTTCCAGCTAAGTGGAAAATGAGTTTATAGAGTTTAATTGGTTAGACCTTCTCCCTAAGTGGCACTGGCTGAGAGCTGTGCCATATATTGGGGAAAAAAGAACATCCAGCCAGAAGGGACATGAAAACAGAGGTTGAACAGTTGAGGTCAGAGCAATACACCACTCCTGAGCCACAATGAGTGCTTGCACAAGAGTGGAATGATTTTTGTTAGGGATGTCTAGAAAGCAGTTGGCTCTCTGGACTAACCCGTGCAGCTGTTTCAGTGCACACCTGCTCTTGCTGGGTCTCCTTGACACGATTTTGGGAGGTTCTGTAGTTGATCCTGCTCTCAGCCCACCCTGCTGCTGCTGCTGGCTCTCCAGGAGAGCTCTCCAGTGGTATCCAGGAGAATTCCTGCTTTGTAGCTGGGGTTATGTCACAAGCACGTTCCCAAGGCACCATGAGTCAGTCGGCATAATTTTGGGCAGTTTAAAATAGAAGTGAGCCAGATCCTCAGCTGGTATAAATTGGTGTTATTATATTAAATTCAGATGGGTCTAATTACAAGTACTCAGACACAGAGGGTTGCACAATCCATTGCTTTTGTGAGTGTGTGCTCACCCATAAAAGTGAGATTGCACAATGCAGCCCTCTCTGAATGCACCACTGTCTCGGCTGCTAATTGAAAACAAACATGGTAGGATTAATAATTCACTGCTCCAGATTTTTGATATTATGAATGATCAGAGGGATCTACCACTTGCATTAAGAGATGTTACTCTACTGCAGGATTAAGTCCCAGCAGCAATGACTGGAGGTCATAAACAGGGAAAAGTTGGACTTGCAGAGGATTTGCATTTTTATTTCCCTTCCCAGATGCTATGGCTTCCATGCCCTCTGCAACACAGAGTGCATTTTCCAAGCCTGGGTGGAGGAAGTCATTAACAAAACTCCTGTTTATTTAGGTGGAGGAGGGCTTGGGCTGTTTTGCTGCACAGGAAATGGGGCATTTCTTTGGCCACTGCTCAAGTGTATTTTCCTTTTACAAAAATCCCCCCACGTTTTGCAGTAGGGAAATAGGAAATTGTATTTCCTCTGACTTGCAAGAAAGTTGATCTCTGCCCTCTTAATTAGTTGTTTAAAAGATGAAAGCAAGTGCCTGGGGTGAGGGAATTCCAGGAGGTTTCTTTGAACCATAGTACTAAGAAATGGCCCATTATGACTTTTGATTTATCCTAGCCCCACTGAACGCTGCCTGCAGAGGCACTTCCATGGATGCAGGTCCTGCTCTCATCTATTTATATTAAATTATGTTGTCAAATAGGGATAGAAAGAGTTCTGGGGATAGGATTACAAACCCTGTGTTCTCTGCCAGAGAGGTAACAGGGCAGGAAGGCCATAGGGTACATGTTCAGGGATCAGCCTTTCCTACAGCCCTGGCAGCTGGGCTGAGCCAAGTAGCCCCACAAAACTCCACTTTTCCCTTACTCTAAGACTGCCCTTGTCAGTTCTTGGATCCTTAGGTGGTCACATTTTCTGCACATGGCTTGGTGGCATGCAAGCAGCTTGAAAGCAGCAGTCAAAACTCCAAACCAACCCTATACCTGCTCATCCTCCTCCATCTGGGAGAATGCAGACCTGGGCAGGGTTGTTCAGATCCTTGGGAGTGCTGGTTGTAGCCTTTTCCTTTTTTTGTGTCTCTTTTTAATGTGTGTTATTCCACTTAAAAGGGTGTTTTTATGTTTGTGTAGCGGGAGGTTTAGTTGCACTTTTGTAAGTGACTAAATTACTAATTCTGTTCGTTGTTCTTCTCTTTTTTTTAAAAACCAAAACATCAGACAAATAAAAAAAAAAGCTTTTGAAATTCGCACTGTGTGGCTGAGCATCTCTGTGATCTGTAAGATCCATTTTTCTTCAGCATATTTAATTTCCCTCATGTGTTTGCTGTTCAAGCCTTTATTTTTAGTGCTTCTTAGTCCTTTCAGTTGGGGAAATCTGATTTTTATGATCTGCACATGCCTAGAGCTTCTGTTGAACATTGCATCATGGGCTTGAGACCACTTTGGTGTGTGGGAATTATTTGGTGTTGTAAATATAACTCCTGTTTCCCACCTGAGTTCTTGCTCCAAGTGTGATAAACTCTTATGTTGCTCTGCCATATTCCATTGTTTTCATTCCTGCCAGAATCTTAATGGCCTTATGGATTAACTCAAAGTTAAAAGGACTTAAAGCCCTCCAGTGCACTTAATTGTGAATTGCTTTTATTTAAAGTTTCACCTGCACTGTCAGAAGAGTGTTTGTGTCCATATGCCCTGAATATTGGTGGAGTTTGGGTTATTACCACCTTTTATCACCTTGCCAGTGCTTCTTTCTAATCTCTGCAACCCTAACTCTTGTCCTCTTTCAGGGAAGTGAGAGCAAAAAATAACCATCTCAAAAGTGCAAGTTTCCTCTAAACAGGCTCCATGAAGAGGGAGAAAAATGTTCATGGAGCTCAGCAAGTACTAGAACAGAAGGGAATTGGGATTGCTAGGGGGGACAGAGGGAAATGTGATGAATGTACAGTAACATGAAAATTTGTTGGTAGAGTTTGTCTTAGTAGAAAACAAAGATCTGCAAGAGCTGGGCTAAAGTGAGTTCCTTAAAACAAAAAACAAATCAGGATCCCACGTAACCCTTGGCAAAATAAATAACATGTCCATCAATTCTTTTTTTTTCTTTTCTCCTTGGAATTGAAAAGGACTAGTCCAGAACAAATATTTCAAATTCCCTGCACAGCATTTCAGTTACTGCTCTGGAAGGCTGAAATTCTTGGAAGTGGTGTGGCTCTCCCTGCAGTGTGGTCACACTCCTGTTGGAGTATTTCAGATTGCTGCTGGCAGCTGGGAATCACACTGCTCCAGCATGCATCCTCCTTCCTAATGCTCAAATCAGGGAAAGGGGATTCTTGATGTTACTTGTGTGTAGGGGAGGGCAAGAATTTGCCCAACAGAAGCTGTCATGGTGTGCCAGCTTTGTTGTATAATCCATAACTCAAGAGTAGCACACAAGCTATGAAATGCCTGTCAAATAGTACATGTGTCTTACTGAGCAGCAGTCACTAAAATTGTTGAACCTTGTTTTTGTTATAGATAAAACACTTCTGGGGTTTATGAGCACTGTTCAAAGTGTTCTGGCAATAATAAAGCAGGTTTTCTACTGCAGAGGCAGGGCTTTCTGTTTGTGACACTGCCTTTTGTCACACTGTGACAAGCATCAAAATGCTAAAATTGTATTAAAAGAATTAAACCAAAAGCACAACAGCTGCTGTTGAGCAATCCAGGAAATCAGCCTGACTCTTACAGCTTCTATATAATCTGTACATCCTAGGAGAGCTGCACAGTGTTGCTGTTGGAATTGTCTGGGTGCACCTGAGCTCTCCCAGAAGTTGATCTCCGTTTGGACAAACAGATGTGGCAAGTGGGACACTGACAGCACAACAAGGCTTCTTGAATAATGTAATAATTACTTGTATTGCAATTTTCCCTTCTAGGAGACTGAGCTGCTGGATATCAGCCTTGTCAAAGATGCCAGATGTGGAAAACATGCCAGAGCTCCCAAGGTAGGAATGTTTGCTGCATGCTTTCCTGTTACATTAATGACCTGGATAAAAAAGAAGAGGAATTACATGCAAGAATTGAAAAGAAGTAAAAAGTTCCTGTAATACCACAAGTTCCCTCATCTAAAAAGAAGTGTTTTACCTTTTCTTTGCTTTCCACTGTTTCTGTTGAGAAGTGTTGGGATTGTTGAGCTTTTGTCATTGGATTCTGTGTGTAAAATCCATCTGGAAGCTCTTCTGGCAGCACAGGAGCAAAAATCCTGGTTTGTCAAGGTACACTTACACAAGTTCTTGGCTTCCCTGATGGCAGGGAGATGATATGTGTTTGAGTCCATGTTGTACTTTGTGCTGGTGATTTTCCTCTTTCAGCGCCTCCTGAGGCCAAGAAGGAGGATATTTTTTTTTATTTTCTTTTTTTTTTTTAATTTAAACTGCTATCAGAGAGGTCGGGAGATCAGCTCCCTTTGGGTTTGCCCTGATGTACTGTGCACTCATTTACAGTCTCTACAGACAGTAGACTGTAGATATAAGTTCTCTCTGGTGTTTTTGTTTGGGCAGACACAGCACATGAGAGGAAAAACCCAAGCACTCAGCTCCGGAAGCAAGAGAGTGCCTCAGAGAATCCCAGGAGTGAGAGGAAAAAAAAAAAGAAATCTCCCAGGGCCTGGAAAGTTTGGCCTTGCTGCTGCTTAGCCCTGATTGAACAGACCAAAAGAATGTTTCTCCTACTCTCATCTTGGGGGAGGAATATTCCTGGGTCTGGATGACCTCTCTTCCTTGCAGCCCTGGGCCCAGGCACAGCCGCAGGGGCTCCTCAGCCCCCTGAGGGCCATTAGGAATGGAAAAGGTTGTTTTTCCATGCCAGAAAGCAGTTGTAGTTATCTCTGAACAGACTATTCATATTTGGCTTTCAAATCTCTTCATGTAGTGCTGGCAGCATTTTAAAGGCTGAGTTATAATTGAAATGCAACAGAAGTACTTTATGACATCCACATTAATACCAAATGAGTTCACCATGATTAATGGTTCTATGATGAATAGCAATAAAGTATTAACAATGTCTAGAACATTATTTTAAAATGCTACCTGCTTTACAGAGGACATTCATGTTCTTCTAACAAAATGTTTTTAGCTAAAATTTATGCATAGCTATTGCCTTGGTGACTTTTATTTATTGGGTTACATAAAGGCTGGTTTTGTTAGAGCACGTTACAGATCTGACAGCAGTGGCATTAAATGAAGGGTAGGAGAAAATCCCTGCTTTTCAGGGTGGTGAAATGCACCACCTGTGGGAATGAGCTTGCTTTTTGTCATTGATTTGTGTGTGGGCAGCAGCTAAACAGCACCTGAGCTGGCTGTTGATGGCATCTTGCAAATGGTGTGAACTAAAAGGCTGCTTCTGGGGCCATTCGTGCCAGTTTTGCTCTGATCCTGAGCAGAGGAGTTGCAGGCGGGCAGCGTTACAGAGCCCCGTGTGTGTCACTGCCACAGAGGATTTAAAGCTCAGCTTCAGAAGGCTTGCCTCCAAGTCTGGTAGTAGCAGCAGGGATTGCACAGAGGTTTCTGTAAAACTCGTGGGATTTTGACTGAAGAGAGAGCCCTGGGAAGGGAGGATACTCACCAAAGCTTTTCGGGGGCTCTTTTCCACAGCTCTGCTTCCAGCACCCCCTGCTTTTACTGTAAACCAAGAGATTGAGGTGATTTTCTCTACATCACCCCACCACTCCTCCTTGTGCCCATGGTTTTGTACAATTTTTATATTAGGGGACTTCTGCTAGTTTATGCAAATTTTTTAATCTCTTTTCAGAATTCTAAGGGTAGATTTCACCCATGGGTTGTCATTACAGACTTAACGGCAATCTTTAAACCTCATTCGGCATATTTCTGATCTACTGCTGCTTTTTGATAGAATAAGTGTCTTTTTTAATAAGCCTTGACTTCCCCATTAAATAAAAAAGAGTAATTCCTTTTTATTTTTATAGTAAGCTAAGTTTCAGTGTCATTAGCTTCACCCACAGTAAGCTACCAGAATGTGTGAGGTATGCTGCCGTGCAAGGCCACCAGCAAGAAATGATTTTAAAGGACTGTAGGCAGTCCTGGTTTCCAAAACTCAGGCTGTTCTCATGCTGCATTCAGTATTCTTCAGTTCTGAAAGAATGACTATTCTTCATTTCTGAAAAAGGACGGAGAAGCACAAAGGGTTTTACTGTTTCTCCTTTTTTGGTTGATATTCAGTTATCGTAGTATTTTTCCGTAAGTCCAGTCCCATATGTTTTCTGGCTGTTCTTGCATGGTTTTTGCATCTTCCTGGGTTTCTCATCCAGCTGGTCTGGTTGCTTTCTCCATTCCCTCAATGTTTAGCTTCAAAAGTTCCCTTGAAGGCACAGAAGTGCAGCTGCAGACCCTGCAGTCCTTACATCAATGTAGCACAAGCAGTGAGCTGAGAACACATTTCTGGGTGCTGTAATGAATGTGTGGCTGCCCCTGAGCAGTGCTGTTGCAAGGAGGGCAGGAGCTGGCGTTTCTAGTAATGTAGAAAAGAGTTTTTAGTGGGTACCAAGACACTTGATGCTTGGAACATTAAAAGCAGTCTACTCAAATGACCCTGAGATCCTGAGGAGCTCCAGCGTCGCCTTTTTTGCACATTGTCAGGGATGGCTCCTTCTGTCTTCAGCTGCTATTTTCAGAAATGGTAACAGAGTTTTCCATCTCAATGCAATATACATGCAAAGGATGATTCCTTGGTAGAAAGGCAAAAATCTCAGGCAGCACAGAGCACTGCAGCAGAGCTCTACATGAGAAAAAAAAATCATTTGGGAACAAGAAAGGACACATTAATTGTGTATGTTAGGAAAAAGTGCCTCCATTCAAAGTAAAATGAAATTTATAAAGAAGTGAATTATAAAATTATTATCAGGACTTTGCTTTTTTAGTTTGTATTAGAATCAGGTAGGAAAGGGAGCAAGAGGAATTTTGGGAGCAGGAGAAAATAATTAGTTGTATGAAGCAATGTTTATTTCCCTTTATTCACATATTACCTGGTAATACTCTCTCAAGCTTTGGTTTGATGTGCAATCTGAGGCATCTTTTCCCTTGTAAAGTTCAGTGACGAGGTCTGCAAAATAACACAAAATGTGCTTTTGTACTAGGAGGCATAGGAATAGCTATGAATATTCACATGCCTTCTGGAAAGCATGGAAGTGCCTCTCAAAAGAGTGTCCGTGCTCTTTAAAGGGAGCTGCAGCTAAAAATGTCAGGCACCAGTAAATACTGAGAAATGAATGGTCAGGTGGTGAAAATTTGGCAGCTGCAAACATGCTCACAGGACTAGGGAAGTCACACTTTTTGCCATCTTGTATTTACTTTAGCCAATAACAGTTTCTATGGAAACTGAAATCTTAAGCAACTATATGTGTTTTTACTAGCGAGAAGAAGTATCAGGATTAGCTGACAGGGAGAAGGAAATAACTCCATGGTAAATGCTTATGTTGAAAACTTTTGATGCATTTGATCAGTATGTTTTCCCTTAGCATCCTGTTTTCCCTCATAAATCATTCAGCAGGAAATGAATTTCTTTAAATAACATATACTGTGAAACCTGTAGGAGATGAAATTATGAATGATAGAATCACTATCATGCCAAGATGTGTTTAAAGAGTAATCCCCAATTTTAAAAAATCTCGTGGCTCCCCCGCCCCAAGTTTTCTCACTTTAACAAGCAAGCTCTACAGAGAAAAATAATTCAGATGCTTGAATGTCAGAAGTTTGCCAAGGCTCCAACTGCTATTTTAATATCAGCACCAGACTCTCTGTATTTGGTGGCTTTTCTTGAAATGCTCGAGCGAGATGATTTTGGACCTATCTCAGTTGTAATCCAAAAGCTGCTGTGGAAGGTTTGCTGGCTTCTAACACATCTATAAGAGAAAAAGCAGCATTTCCTGAACTTGGGGGGGCTCAGGAACTAAAAGGAAAACTAGCAAGGAAAGTCTAAATAATTATTTAACTGAAAATTGGGTGATTTTGGGGGGAAATGAGGATGTGCAAGTCTATTTGAACAGTGAGACCTCCCCGGACTGCAGCGTTTGCCTCTGCTGCTGTGCACTCCGTGGCACTGACTGGGACACAGTAGGACTGACGATTGTGCAGGGACATTTATGTTGTGTTTAGTAACACCCTGATTAGACTGCCTGCGTGAAATGGAAGATGTATTGGGTTTTTTCCTTTCTGTGCACTCAGTCCATTCCCTGGAAAAGGCAGCTGTGTCCATGGCTGGCACAGGACAGCAGCACACCTGCTGCCCTTTGCAGCACCGGCTCCTGTCGCTCTGCCCATCTCAAATGCTGCTGTTGCTGTTATTTTTGTCTGCTGGTAGAAATGCACGCTGCTTTCCCTTCAACAACCTTGATGCTAAATTAGAAAATGTAAATTATGTCGAAGCAGTGTTCTATTTCTGCCAAAAAGAAATAAAAATGGAATGTGCACGCAGCTCACCTTCTTCCCACTCACCTTGGGGATCACAGCGACAGCCACAAACATCCGCCCCAAATGTGTTTGTTCTTTTACATAACTGCTTTTTTTTTAAATAGTAATGATTGATTTGCATAAACATTTTGTCTAGGTTGAGTTTTACTTTATTAAGGAAGGTTAAGATGAATTCCTTTGTATGATATTTGGCCAGTGCTCAAGTGGACATGGAAGTGGTTTAAATGCTGACAGGAGTGTGGAAGCTGTGGGCCCTGAGAGTGAGGGGGCTTTTCCTTGGATCCTCCAATGGCCCAAATTGGTGACTTTATTCACAACCTGTAATGGTGACTTTATTCACAACCTCTAATGCTTGGGGAAGTGGGACCTTTTCAGCATCATGTAACTTAGCTCTGTCTGACCAGCTCATTGAAATCACTATCTCCTAACATTCAGGGCATGGCAGAAATCACAGGGTTTTTTCCAAGGCTTTCACTCTGAAACATTTCCAGAAAGATGTAATTTTATTTTTGTCCCTGCTTGCTGACTGTTTCAGTTATCTTTCTGAGCTGGTTGGTTTTATACTTTTCTTTGTTGTATTTATAAAGCCTTCATCTTTTTTTTTGTTTGCCGTAGTTTGCAGTGCAAAGCCTGTAATAAGAAATTCCGTATTTTAAGAAGCACAGAGGCATCTTACAACTGTAATTTTAAAACTTGACATTTAAATTTGAAAAGGTAGGCACTGCAGAATTAAATACGTGATATTTGAGTTCCTGAAAACATAGAAATTATTGGTAAAGCTGTGCTTTAAATGCTGCTGCTCCTTTTGAATAAACCTGTGTACGTGCACAATTTGGTTTTTTTTCTTTGCCCCTTTTGGTATGCCCAGTGGTGCTGCCCAGTGATCCAGGACTGGGGTGTCTCATTCCTGCTTTCACAACTAATGATGTTAATGAGCTGAGGGTGCAGCTGGGCCATCCTGTCCAGCCATGGCTGTCACAAACCCCCACGCCCTGTCACTCAGGATAAACCTCACCTGAATCTGACAAATGGCATTTTTGCAGCAGCTGGCACAAATTTGAAAAATTGGTGGGATGACAAAGTAACTTTGGAGGCACTTTTTAACAATACTAAGATGCTGATACTGCCTATCAATTTCCAGTATTATCTGTTTGTTACCTTGCAGAACCACATGTTACCTTTTTACTTGCACCAAAATCACAAAGTCTTGGGAAAGCACAGCCCTAGTGCAATACTAATACAAAAACTAATAAATAAAATGTTGCTATCCGTAAAAATAAGGAATGCTCCATTTAGCCTGTCATGAACAATCAGTCTGGAAAGAATTTCAAAAATTTTCACTGGAAAATGTAAAGGTACTCAGTAAGTGAGCCATGCTAGTCTTTCCTTCGGAGCTATAATCTCCACTTAGAAATATTTCATGAATATTAAAGTACATATTTTAGCAGTAGCGTGGAGAGATCTGATGGCAGTGCAATACCCTCGAGCTTCAAATGTAGGATCAACAGGCTCAAGTGAAAATGCCACAGCAGATGCATCTTTCTGCAACTGTTTAGAACAAATGATTAAAATTTTCCTGCTTTATTGGAATCCAGCTTGGTGATTTGTCATTACATCCCTTAGCTTGTAAACAGCCGTTTGGAGAAAGCTGTCAGGTTTTAATTAGTTGCAAAGGTTTGATATGCTTGTTATCATCTGCATATAAATGGGGTTTTTTGGGATCTCCTGATGGAGCTGTGAGGCTTTTTGGTCTGTGTGTGTCCCAAGGCATGGCTGTGCCACTGGGATGCCCCAGCTGCACCAGAGACTTTGTAGGGACACAGGTGTCCTGCAAAGAGACCTCGACCAGTATTACTGGCAATCATTTTATTAGGAATATGAGAGCAGGACTGAAAATACAGCTACAGGTAAGGCTCCCATTTGAATGGGAGCAAATAAAAATAGCCAGGGGCTCATGTGAAGTATAAAGCAGCAGCAAACTATGGATTTCTAGGGTAGTGATAGCAGTATATTCATGTTAAATCAATTTTTTGCAAAGCATCAGGCAGAAAGGAGACTTGTTTCTTTTGCTTTGTCTGCTGTGGATGTGCAAGAACATGGGCAAGTGCATCCAAATATCTGTCTGGGGTTTTTAATACAGTAGCTTATTTCTGAAACCAAACCAAACAAAGCTCCCTTCCTATTTAATTATAAATAGGATTATGCTACCAAGTAAGGCTTACAAATAGTTCATTTTTAAATAAGTCCTGGGCAGTATTTGTGTGGTGATAACAAAAAACCTTAGAGCAGTATTGAGTGCGAGTTGCTTGTTTGTGGCTTTCTCAGCTCTGTCACCTTACAAACTAATCATAGTTAAATAAACAAAATTATCAGCTGTTTCCACTGGGGAGTTCAGACACTGTGCCACTCCTGAGCTGGTAATGAGCCATCCACAGGGGTGTTCCTGCAAAATGGATGGCACAGGGAAGGAAAATGGTTCTCTGTAGGCCAGAGTTGTAAGAACATTTTCTGAGGGCCAAAAGTTGGCTTAATGCATTTTCCAACCCTTGGTGATTCACAAGAACAAAGTGCAGTGAATTCCTGGTGAAAACTGCTGTGTGTTAAGACTGATACACAGCTATACATGTATTTTTCTTACTGTGGAGTACATTGTGGGTTGAGTCTGTCCAAAGAGAAGCATTTCTGCAGCTACAGACTGGAGGAGTAGAATCTGCACAGCTGCTTCTTGCTGTGGCTGACCTGCACTAGCTTTGCACAGAGACAGAAGGAAGAGCAGTTTTCTGCATCTGGATCTTCTTCCCTGTGGTTCATAGCACTGGGAGTGTCCAATACCCTTCATAATTTGGCTTTAGATGGCAAAAGTCAGGTCTTTGGTGAGAAAGGCTGACCTGCAGAGAAATCTTATTTGTGAATGTAGGCACGTGGGATTCTTGGTGAACAGGAACTATTTTAGGGGCTGGGTAAGAAAGCAGGTGAATTAAACATTGCCCAAACCTAGCCACTCCTGAGTATGAGCTTGCCTCCATACCCCTCAGGTGCAGGCTGAATTATTAACCAGCTTGAAATGTGAAGAATCTTACAGAAATACTGACAGGAATGTCTCAGTGCTCTGGGATTGTGGCATGGTGCAGAAAGGGACGATCCACGCTGATCTTACACGAAGGTTCAGGTAACTCTCCATTTAGTTGGTACCATGGTCCTGAATTGCCAAACAGCACAGAAGGAAACCTGAGTGTGTATCTGTAAAGTGCAGCTCATATCTGTTAAAATGCAGGTTTGCCCTTTGAAAGACATTTTCCATGGTTTAGGTTTGTGAGCTTCTGAGTTACACTGTTTATCTGGAGGAATTTGGATAAAGCACAATTGCCTTACTTTGGAGAAGAAATCCCCTTGGCTGGAAATTTCTTAGGGAGTTCCTGGCTGTGACATTTTGCAGTATCCAGTTTCTTTGTTGTCTTTTGGAATCAGAGTGAACTCAGAGATGGGATTTAGAATCAGGCCTGGATGGAAGCTGATACTTTCCCATCCTGTTGTGCATTGTCTCCATGTCTGGGGCTCATTCCCATCAAGGGAGACTGGTTTCCACATACCAGACTTACAGTGGTGGTTAGTTACTGTAACACCTGTTAAAAGAACATATCTTTTCCATATTATTTCCAGAAGGAATCCTAAAACAAGTGTCAGTATAACTTGCAAATACCAATACAACATGATATTGTTTGAATTAATGAAGATTATGTTCAGTCCTGGTGCTAGGTCAGTGTTAAAACATAGTTTACTGCAACTGGTAAATAACTGGATTTAAAAAAAAAATAGTTCAGAGGAAATGAGATATTTCTGTTGTGTTGAAACACAGAAAACTATCAACTCAGTCATTTTTATAAGAAATTACTGTGATGGAAGGTTCTGGTAGTTCAGGGGAGCTGTGCTGATGGTGGGTCTGACTTGCTATGCATCCCATGCTGATTTTCCCTTTTCTGAAACACATCCAATATTGATAATGCCATAAGTGAAATTACACAAAGATTTTTTTTGTTCTTGTTGCTGCTCGGAGTTAACCTCCTTCCTCTGAGATTAATGAAATACATTTAAAATAATTTATATGAGAAATTGTGTGCTGTAGTTGGGAATGTTTAGCGTGAATGGCTTCAAAATCGTGTTTGCTAATGAAGTGGCAGAAGCAGAAAATCCGTGTTAGGTAAGGTCATGTGTAAAGGGGAAACATTAATCTTGGAAATAATGGTTGTAATTTGCATGCTGTTAAAATGCTTAAGAAAGGACAAAACTGAATTCAGATAAACTAAAGCGTCTGTGTGAATGGCTACTTTCATGTTGAGACCAATAGAAGAGGCTAATGTGCATGGGTATAGTTGATAGAGCTGTGGGGGCTGGGATCTGCTGGGATCCTCCCAGGGCAGGGGGACTCTGCTTTGGCTGCTGCAGAGAGCCAGACTCCCTTCAGAGGGTTACAGATCAAAGCCAACACAGGAAGGTTTTCTGCAGCACATTTTTGGTAAAAAAGTCGAAACCTCCATATGGTTATTTGGCAGTTTGAGAAGGAAGGCTGATTTAGCTATCCCAGTTAGCCCAGTTTTGCTGAGTTGTGCCTTGATAAGGACAAAGATCCCTTTCTGCCCTTGCTCCCAAAGCTGCCTCCAGGGATCTGCCCACGCTGCTGCTTCCATGCCCTGAAGCCTCGAGCTGCAGCCCAGCAGTTTCCCCCTTCCTTCTCTGTGTTTGCACACCCCTCAGACCACACTGATTCTGTAGGAGACACTGTCACCTTCTCCAGAAATACTGATATGTTTGGTTAGAGCAGTGGTAAATTGTTTCTTTACAGCCATGGACTGTTCCTACCAGGGTAAACATGCAAGGTGTTGGACAGAGGCAGGAGGAGGGGCAGACAGGAGCTTGTTGTGGTCTGTGTGCTTTACAGGTCAGTGCATGAACATTTTCAGAACTGCTGCAGAGCTTTGGGTTTGCTTGGTTTTGGCTGGAAGGAGAGGAGAAGTTCTTTTGGAGCTGCTTTCATATTGTCCTTCAGAGTTTCTGTGCAGTGCCCCAAGGCTCTGGGGTGCTTTGGGAGCTGAGGCTGCTGATGCTGTAGAGTTTGAGTCTGATGAAAGTGTTCAAGGCCAGTTTGGATGGAGCTCTGAGCAACCTGGTCTAGTGGAAGGATGTCTCTTCCCATGCCAGGGGCGTTAGAACAACATGGTCTTCAAGGCTTCTTCCAACCATTCTACAGTTCCCTGAGCTCCTTGGTTGCAGCTTCTCATAACTGATGTGGTAATCATTGCACCATGTTTGTCCCTGAACTGAAAAGTGGCAGCACTTCTGCATGTTTGAAAGGAGCTATTGCTGCTGGAAGTTCTTGTAGGCATCACTGAATATGATCTAACTCATTTTTAAGACACTTATAAGTTTGTAGCAGTATTTCAGTTGTGGGAAGTGATTTTTTTTTTCAAGGCTATTTTTTTTTTCATCCTGCTGGAGTCAGGAGAGTTTTAAATGGTGGGAGGAGAAGTGGAATTATTTAACTGTTGCTTACATAATAAAAAAGGAGAATTTGAAAGCTGTGCTTAGGTCTCCTCATATTTGATGATGCTTGGCTTTTCCTTTTGGTTCATATTTAAAGTGTTCTCTGAAAGCATAATCATTTGATATTGCTAATTTAAGTGTTTGCATGTGACACTTGCAAATTATGTAATTAAAAGGAACCCTTTACTGATGTTTTTAGGAATCAGATACCAGCTTGATTGAGAGCATTTAAATGTCCACATGTTAGAAAGGGAGGTACTGTGTTTTCTATTTCAACTGAAAACTACTTTATACAAATTATGAGTGCCAAGGTAAAACTTATCAGGCTGCAAACAAATGTTACACAATCTCTGTTAGCTTTGTGCCATCTGGCAAAACCCAATGATTCTCAAACAGCCTTGTGCTCTTCACAGCAGTGCTGTGCTTGGCAACATGGGAAAAGCTGCCCGCAGCTGGCAGTGCTGCCAGGGGAGGAGAAAGGTGTGGTGCAGGAGCCACAAGTTCTTGTCCTTTGTCTCTGTGTGGACCAAAACAAGCCCTTCTGCTTGTAGGGGATGGGGATGTGAGGTTCCCTCCCCTGCTCCCAGAGCAGGTGCCTGCTGCAGGCACTGTGGGTACCTCCCCGTGGCTTTAGGAAATTCTGTATTTGTGAGCTGTTTGAATATTTGGAATAATCTGCAGATTATCGGTTCAGTGTCTTTAAGCAAACTGAGGAGGTTGTGCAACTCCACAGCAGGGAGGACTAATGTGAGCAGCCCTAGTGCTCCTATACAGGTTTGCTCCATGCTATTTAAGTTTCCTGTAATAATCAGCATCCCCTGTGAACTCCCTTCCTGCTGGAAGAGGGAATTGCCTGAGCTGGGATTGCACATCCCATGGAAAGGAAGTGGATGCCTGCCCTGCCTGCCTGCAGAGCCTGATTCATCAAGGCACTTGGCATGGGCTCCAGAAGCCTTGTAGGAAGAAACCCTGCAATGACCAAGTACTTGTTTAGCACATCCAGGAAAGGTGTGATCCCAGGATAAGGGAGCTGGGAGACGAAATGTCATTTAAAGAGAAGTCTATATTAAGTAGCCCAGAATAAAGATGAGTGATGAGAATGTAGAACTGTTGTCAGCAGCTTTCCCCTGAGTAGGAATTGTGCCTGTTAGTCACGCAGTTTATCCTGATGATAAATTCAAAACTATTTGCAAGATTATTTAGAGTATATAAAAAAAAAAGGCATTTTCCTTTACTCTTTGAGCTATGTCAAATGTGATACAAAGCTATTTGACATAAAGTTATTTCAATTGTAGTTGAATATTAGAGACATACTTAGAATTCTAATGTGCTAATAAACCAGAGAAAAAGATGAGGAGAGGTGTTTTTATTTGCATGAAAATAGTGAACCCCTGATGTAGATGCAGATGGATATTTTTCTTTGGGTGTGCATTGTCTATTGCCCCTGGGAGTACAGAATTGAATTGCATGAATACATAGCTCAATCTGGCCAGACGAATGGGGTACAGTTGCTCTATCTGCTGCAAATAAGAGAACTGGAGATAAAAAAAAAAAAAAGTTAAAAACTTGTTTTTCTCTGCTTTTCAGCATGGGGTTATGCTTGAGAATTGCAAGGACCACCTTATAAGTGTTAATAGAGGCTCTGTGGTCTCAGCAGCACGGACACAAAATAAAAGGGCTAACGGCACACAGCAGAAGCCCTCCTTGGAACCCGTGTGCCCACTTCTGCAGGGAGAGAGCTGAGGAGTGGATTTCATCCTCCCTTGAGCCATGGAGACAGCTGTTTACACAACCAAGCCTTTCAGAGTAGTGTTTGTTACAGGCTTTAAACCCAGAGCTTATTTACATCAATTGCTGCAAATCAGAGCACTTGGGCAAAGCCAAAATCTATTTATAGGGCACTTATCAGTACTGTCACGTGTTTTCCAGTTCCCTTGATGGTGGAGTGAGCCCACCCCCCAGTGAAATTAAGAAATGCTTTTCTAGCTGGGCCTGTGAGCAGAGGCAGCAGAAACACAAGACTTCGTGTGCTGCCTCCAGTTCTTTGCTCTCCCATCAGTGGATGATTGCAGTTTGGGGGGATGGATTGATTTTGTTTGGGTTTTGGGATGTAGAAGGCTTAGAAATGTCTCCAGGAAATGTAAAGGCAATCAACAGGCAAATCACCAAAGGGAAAAAAACCCCAGCAAAAACCACAACCCACTGTATTTCAGTTATTTATTTTTGAGATGTGCAGCAGGGTTCTTTAAAATTTCCATCACCCAGAGGGAACTGATTAGCTTCCTTTTAATTTTGCTTCAAATAATAAAATCTTAGCTTGAAAAGCCAACTTGAGTGGGTTCTGCTCATCCAGAATCTCTCTTTCCCAAGTTGCTCTCAATACTGATTAGTGGACATAACAAAGAAAAACCTCATCACATTGCAAAAAACTGGGCTGGCTGGTCACCAGTGTGTGCAAGAGAAAATAATGTGCAGGCTCAGAACAAAAGCACTAATGTTTGAAACCATGGCTGGGGAGGAAATACGATGGCTTATTGTGTTTGAAGAGCTTTCTTGAAATGCAGGGAGGAGTGATGTGGCCAGCAGCTGGCTCTGGGTTTGAATTCTTCTGCAAACCCTGGGCTGGAAGGGCACAGTTTAGTCTGGGCACACTGAGCAGAGCCAGGCTGCTTCATTCAGCTGGGTTGGTTTGGTTTTCAGCAGAATTTGATGTGTGTGTTCTGATTTCTTTGTATTTCTGCATTGGGAGCTTCATTAAAAGCTGCATTTTAACAAATGTAATTTTTATTTCTTAAGCGTGAGAGTGGAATGAGACAAAACCAATTCTGATAAGCTGCTTTAGCAAACAGCATCACAAGGGAGACTTGGAGGAAAAATTTTGTGTAAATTCATATTTAGTCTAAAATTCCATATTTTAGAAGCTGTAGTTAGTTATTAATTTAAATATTTTGCAAATATTTCTGTTGGTTTTCTCATTTTAAATACTTGATATCAGTGGAAATCATCTTACATTTTGCTAGACCAGAGACAGATTTGTAGTGAAACAAATCGTTGTTTCTTAAATTTAAAAAACCACAGAGTGGGTAGGGTTGGAAGGGACCACAGTGGGTCATCTGAGCCAAGCACAATCTTTTCTATTTCTAACTTGAAATCTGTTTCTATTCCTTGTTTATCGATGTTACAGATAGGAATGCTGTTGCAAAGCATGAACTATGCTGTCTGAAATAGACTTCTTTAGAAATGTGGGAAATGGTTTTGTCTATTTTTTAACATGCCTGTCATCTGTTAAAAGTGACTTTTTCTGCTGAAGGGAAGAGCTGGGTGGTGCTCACATGCCTTGTGTGGTAGGAATGAAGTGTCAGCAGCTGACTGCAATTACATTGTCTTGGAGAGGCCACCACAGACAGGCCAGGGGACATGAAATTGGAGTGACAGTCAGCCAGGGGAGGTGAGACATGGGAAAATGGAGACCCCCAAGGAGAGGGGCAGAGCTCTGGAATCACATTGAGATGGTGTGAGTTGGTGCCAGCCCCACAATCACTGCCTCGGCCACAGATTCTCACCCTGTGCCAGGACGCGCTCCAGGCAAAGGCACGTGGGCACGGAGCATCAGGGAACCCTCAGGGCCTGGGAGGCAGCAGAGATGTCTTCTCCAAACAGCATCTGGCAAGGCCTGGACAAGATGTGGGGGCAAAGAGCTCCTTGTGCAATCTTAGCAGCTGTTTGGTTTTTATTGGGAAACAGCTAAGCCAGGAAAAAGTCCAATAAGCAGCAATTAGTAATGCTGGTGCAGTTTTAGTGCATTGATGTATTTATTTTCCTACTCTTTCTACATCTGTATTTACTTAACTTCTAGCTGGAGTCCAAACAGTTGCTCCTTTGAAGGGGTTTGAAGTGCTGTGTGAAGCACCTTCAGCTATGGAGTTTAGCTGATGTTGGATTTTTTCAGGATCCCAGAATCATTAAGGCTGGAAAAGAGCTCTGAGGTCATCGAGTCCAAGCAGTGGCTGGGCCTTCACCACATCAGCCAGAGCAGAGCACTGCGTGCCATGTCCAGCCATTCCTTGACCAGGGATGGTGACTCCATCACCTCCCTTGGCAGTCCAAACCAATGTTGGACAACCTCCTCCATGAAGAAACTCCTTGATGTCCAGCCTGAACCTGGTGTAGCTACACCCAATACAACAAAGCAATTTTACTTAGTGACATTTCATTTTTAGTGCATTTAGTGCATTTCTTCCTTTTCTTTCATTTGCCCTTTTTGTGGTAGTTAGTCTTGTTTCTTGAAAATTGTGTGAAGTCACCCTGAACCAGGAGCTCAGTTCAGTGATATGCACCACTGCATGTCTTTGGTCTGGATCCTGCATTAACCTGTAATCAGTTTAAGTAAGGTTTATAATCAATTTACAATTTCATTCCTTTATCTAGGACATGTTTCTTTGAAGAAGAAATTGCATTTGACAGCGCACTTCATGTTTGAGAGCTGAAATCCAATTTGTCTGATCCTAGAAAGCTGGCTCCCATGTTTCTGTTAATGAAAACCCTCTTGTCATCCTGCTGTCCAAAGCAGCAGGAATGACCACTAACCTTCCATTACCATCGCTCAGCACGTCACACCACAGCACCAGACAGGTGGGAAGATGGATAGAAACAAATCCCTGACCTCCTGCCAGTCTGATCTTCCCCTTCAGAGCATTACAATCTAATTCCATAAATGTTTTCATGGTTTTTCTTGGTGTATTTAAAGCCCAAACTGTTTGCTTCTGCAGCTGCATGGTTCTATATTGACATTATTTCAGGGATGAAAGAGCTGACTGAAAGTGAAGGATGAAGATATGTTATCTGCAGTACTATCAGTGTAGCCTTTTTGCTGTGCTTTATAATGAGCTGCAGGCTGGCAGGCCCAGCATGGAGAACGTTTGCAGATGTGTATGTTTTGTTTAAAAGTTGAGGAGCAGAATAGTTATTATTTTGGGATCTGTGCCTAATGCAATTTCCCAGTAGTAACTAAATCAGACAGTGCCCTCAATATCTGTTTGCTTTTTATGCAGTGAAGTAGGAATAGTGTGGATATCGTAAAATGGGAATTAAGCCCTAAGCAGGAGCAGCATTTACAAAGGCATTTGTATTTGTGTTACTCAAGTATTTCTTCTCCATTACACTTTGCTAATGAGCGTTCAAGTCCTTTCCAAGTTTACATTTCTTCAATTATATGGATCTTATTTATAAAAAATAAGCTCTAATTCATTCTTTCCTCCAACAACCTTTAAACTATGGAAGAGAGTACTTGTAATTCTAAGCAAATCTTTCATATTGGAATAGTAAATTGTTCTAAATTGATGATCTGCTGTAGAGCTTAACCTTGGTGATCAGTGAGGAGTTTATGTAATGTCTCATCTGTTTCTCCTAAATCTAGGAGGAAAATCCTGACAGCCTTGTCACATTTCCTTTCCCTAACCTGGAATATCTCAATCTAATTGTGCATCTCTGAATCATCCCTTATTTTTTTCTCTTGGAGAAACAGAGATAGTTCTTAACTGTCAACACCCAGGAAAACGGAACTGGAAGACCAAAGGTTTTTAAAGCTTTTCAGGAGGCATGAGAAAGGTTATCTGAATAAACTTTCGTGCTGTGTGCATGTCTGATAATTGAAGGAAGATGCATCTGCTGCCACTGAATTGCTGCTCTTGGTTTGCATGACTCCGTGGCTTTCTGTTCTGAATTGTTTGACATCAAATGCAGATGTCTTGGAAAGAGGAGCTGCAGGAAGGCATCTTCCTAAAGGCATTGCCTGACAGGGAGACACTGGAGTTAGAGCTGTTCTAGGTCCAGCCTCCAGCTCGGAGGCTCTGCAGCAGCTGCAGATAAGGAAATGGTGCAGTGGTTCATGTTATGGCACTGAGAAAATAAACTTTATGTCAAGTTTGTGTCACTTTATCAAGAATGTAAAATGTCCTGGTAGTGCAATTTCCTAATTGAGCTTTGCTTGTTACTTCCCGACTGAGAAATGGTATTAACACCAGGGTGCTGGATTTTCTGCTTAAAAAAACCCAGAAGGCTGAAAAGGGCCAGAGCTGAAATGTACTTTTTGGGAAAGACACTGAGTGAGTGAAGTGGACTGGAGCTCAGTTGCCAACAGAACAGAAAGCTCTTGAAATCATTAGCCTGAGAAGGTGCTGGACATGGTGCTGTTATATTAATTTTCCTCTCCACCTTCAGCTTAATTGGTCCTGTCTTGAACTTCCTTTCCTTGGCAGAGATCTCTGCACAAGTGTAGAGCAAGTTTCCTCTGCAAGCAGCTCGACTGGAGCGTCGGTGGGAGCACCACCCCTCCTTGCCAGCCAAGACCGTGTTCCTTTTTGATAGACAATCACAGTGTCTTTTTAACAAGCTACCTTAGCTGAGCTGTGATATTTAAAACAAGGTGATGACTGTACCTGGAAGCAAATTACAAAAGGCTATTTCAAAACCTCTGGAGTGAAACAGTGGCTAAATAAACACTGTCCTGGGCATAGAGTTAAAGGCAGTGGAGAGAGTCCTTTCTGCAAATGCTTCTCGCTTTTCCAGGGTCCATAGAGCCAGTTCCCCTTGGTATCCCTGGGTGATCTCTGACGAAGGGTGCTGGTAATTAATCAGGGACTCTCTGTTCATGGAGCCAAGTGCTAATTGTGCAGGAATTAGCAGCAGTGGAGGAGGCCGTGTGGAGAGCATGTCATACATAAGGTTACAGTGCCTGGCATGAATACAAATTCCCTGCTGCTGAAATCGGACAGCCTGAGCAAGTTGTCGAGGAGCGGGCGGAGTCTGCAGAAGCACGTGTGGTGATTGGATTTACAGAGAGAGAGTGGAACAGGAGTTTGTTTTGGAAGTGCCAGCAGCTCTCTGCTTTTGATGAGCCGTTCTAGAACATCCAGGCTGTTTAATTTCTCTCAGTGCAGTGACTTTCTGTGCGTTTTAAAAGCCAAAGACACGGGAAACATCAGTGCTTTCAACACAGCTCTGATTGCATCCTTGCATTTTGTTGTGCCACTGTGTGTTCTCCTTGGAGTGCAGTTCTGGAGCTTTGGAGTTTAATTGTATCTAGAAATCAAGTTCTTAAAGTACTAATAGGTTGAATTAGAGCTTCTTTTTATTTAAATTTAATTTCAAAGCACTTGTTTTTCCTTACTGAATTTTCATGTTAATGGCTGGTGGTTTAATGAAAAGATCTTTGCTAAGATTTACAAGCAAGCCAGAGTTTATAATGGAAGTTCAGATAAGCAGCTGAGCCACAAACTTTGGATAAAATAAATGCTTACAAATCAGCTTCATTTTTTTTCTGAGCCCCTGTGCCAGCTACAAGAATTCTCATCAAAACTATTTTAACAGAACTCAGAGCATGACTAATACTTGGTGGGAAAGATTTGTGCAAACAAAAATGGCCCAAGGAGGTCAGATCTGCAACAAAATATTTAGCAGAATAAAATCCAAAACTTCTCATGCACCAAATAACCTTTTCCCCCAAGGAAAGAGTATTAGGGCTTCAGTGTAGAAAGTGCAGCACAGCCTTTTTGAAGAACATCAGTGACCAAAATTTTCTACATATCGGAGACATCTACAGGGAATGTATTTTTAAAATTGAATTATCTTGCTCATGCAAACTGCTTCTTCCAGATAAACAAAACCAGACAGGCTGTAAGCAGATTATTAAAATATTGGACAATTAAAGCAAACTCTCGGAAATACAAACAATTTTGTGTGTTCTCAGTTTAACCTAAAGGCTGCTACCACAAGTATATGTAAACCAGGCCTTGTAAACATCTGAGCTGCACAGGTCCTAGTACCCAGCAGCAATTATTCAAGACTTAACTTCACATCAGAATAAAGTTTCCATCTAAACTAAATTGAGAACTGGGAGTTGAAGTCGCTCTGTACCTAGACAGGAGCACTCAGCATCATGGAAAATCAGTGCTCACTGCAGCAGAGATTCCATGAGCAAAGTCCTTCCATCACGGAGGTGTTGGCTGTGGTTCCTGCGTTGTAAGGAAGCCAGAAGGAGAGGTATTAATGGTTCCATAAGTTATCCAGGGTCAGGCTCTGTATCCAGCCCTGGGATTTTTTTGAAGTGGAGATGGCAGATAATGACATAGAGTCTACCCAAAGCACCTTTATAACCGTGTCCATATGAGCTCAGGGAAGGAGGAAAGCTCTCCTGTGGGAATTTGCTATATAGAGGTGTGTCTGCAGCTCTGTGAGATTTGTCCAGTTGTGTTTTATAAAATTCTGTGTAGCAAGGCCATTTCTTGGGGTTTATCTGCCTGTGTGGAGTACAGGATTATGATATAAAACAGTGCTGATGCAGTTGGTTTTGTTGCTTGATTTTGGTTTTAATAGAGACAATTTAGGCTTTGCTCTTGCTGTTATTTTGGCTGACTGTATGTGTGCTTATGCTGTCATTCCCTCTGAAAGGATTGGTTTAATCTCAGTTTGCCATGTTTCCAGGACTTTGCTGGAACTGTACCACTGCTCCTGGTGGTGCCATTATTCCCCACCTGCTGGGAGTTGCAGGATGCATGACTCCACAAGTGGCTGAGCCTCAGAAGCAGGGAAGTGAGCGTGCTCAATCCTTCATGTACCACTCCTCCAAAAAGGAGTTAATGCTTCTCTGTGGGCATGACAAAGGAGCTGTGGAGTTACGTGTGCCCAGAGCTCTGGGCCTGTAAAAATTCCTCTCTTGGGCCTCACTAGCTCTCAGCCCAATAACTCACCTGGAAGCACAGCTCCTCAGAAACCCGAGGGGAGATTCAGCTCTTGGGAGCCTGATGTACTTCCAGAGGTTTTGCTACAAAAATTCGGGTAGTAAAAGTTCTGTTACAAACACAACTGTAGAAGCAGATCAGTTCTTTTACTAGCAGGAGCGTGTTTTCTTTGGTGAAATGGTTTTATTGGCAAAATAACTTAGTGTGAGCACGAAACTGCCTGCACTGAGATGTCTGCTGGTACCTTCCAGAGAGGCTCAAAGATTGGCAGACCTTGAGTTTGGGGTAGGGAAGAGCCACCTACAACTGCTGAGTGACAGGAACTGAAAATTAGTGCTCCCAATATACAAAATAGGAGGTTGTGATTGATTGCTGCTGTCAGTTAAACAAGGAGGAAGATTCAGCAATCCACACTAATGGACCTGAGATACTGAAATTAAATTTAGGAGTGAAAAATGTCCTGGCTCATCCACTCAGTTGTAATTGTATACTTGCAATTCCTTCATCTGGACTGGACCTAAAATATGTACTTTGGTGATCAGATTAAATGAAATTTTAATGATCAGCTGGGGTTATACAAAATGCTAATTAAACCCAGGGAAGTCTATTAATATAATTAGCCTTGGGACAAAACAATTTAAGAACTGGAAACATTATTTGTAGAGTCCTGTCATTTCCTAAGTACAACATTTGGGTCTGGAGACAAGAGACAAAAAGTGGAATTCTTTGTGAGCATATTTTTTATGTTTTCTATCTTCTGGGTGTCTTCAGCTCACTTCTGACTGCTGGCACCAACATGAGGTAGCCCTGTACATTTTAAGCAGCTCAAGAAGGAACCCCTAAGATTTGGTTTGAACAAGTGCCCTCTTCACCAGCAAAGGTGCCTGGAAGTTGAGTGGGCATTGCAAAACAAAAAAAGGACTCAAGTACCACTTGGATTTATGTTACTCTTCTCCTGTCAGATCATATGCTTGAAAATGAGCTTTGTAAAGCATGGGGAGAACTTTATGTGCTTTTTCTGGGCCCTTGTTTTTTAATGTTGGTTGGATTTCCTTTCCTATGAGGACTTGTCAAAAATGAATTTTTATTTACTTCATCCTATTTTTAATTCTACATTTTAGAAAACATTTAACTTTCAAATTTCTAATGAAATATAAAGAAGAAAATGTTGGATTCCTTGTTTATTATTACTTTGGAGGCCTGGTGGAAGATGAATAGTTTGCCTTTTTGGCTTCCAGAAGTCTAACACAGAATCTTTGGCATTAAAAAGAAAATCAATAACAATAAAAAAATCATTAAAAGGATGGTAAGACCTAATAATCTTCAGGTGTCCCAGACAGCACTTGCAAATAGGTTACAAAGCTGGAGTTTAAACCTGTAAATAGTTCTTTTTTCTTCCATCACTGACAGATTTAAGGTCACCTATGTTGTGACGTGGCAGGCATTTCTTTCTGCTAGATCAATACCACTATGAAAGTGCTCATGTAGCATCTTTAAACCCCTTTGGCATCTTCTTCTGGTCTTTCCTGCAAAGGGCAAATGCATGAGGCATCTTATGTGAGCTCCTGCAGATCATTATAAAATGTTTTATTTTAGCACTAGGAACCGTCGTGTCCTTAAATATATGTGTGAATTGTACTGAGGCAGTTCCGGTCTCCCTTCTTGAGCTGAGATGATTCAAATTGGAAAATTCCATTTTAGGAACTTCAGATAAAGTTTGAAAAGCATCAGAGTTACTTGTCTGGAATGCATGTTTCAAAATTGAGCAGAATGTAAAGATTTGGATTAATGTTATTAATTCAGAACAGAATATCAGTGAGAACTGGTGAGTTTTTCCAGAATTTTTCATATTTAATACCTCTTAGACCTCAAGCTTAATTTAAGAATCCTGTCTTCATAAAAAAACAGCTCCAAAATGTCTTTTAATAAGGGTATATGAGGGCCTTCAGTCAGTTGCACATAAAAATTAACAGTTTTTTACACTGCTGAACTATTTCCTGTCCCTCTGCTGGTTTTGGTTTGATGTACAGGTTTGCATTCTGCACTCTGAAGTGCTAATGAAAGAGTGAGAAAGTGAATTTTGGTTTCCATTACAGACTGACTTTGAACCTTGTGATCCATGTAAGCCCTTTCTTTGTCTTTAGCTGCTGTAGGATGGAGCAGCAGGAGCAGAGGAGCTCCGTGTTCCTTTGGGAAATGATGTTGGACAGGCAGCCCTCTTTTGTGGGGCTCTGTAAACACAGGCAGGACTTCAATAGAGATGCCTGGGCTCTGGCTAGCTCACCATTAATCTTTTAGAAGTAACTAAAGCTGAACCCCAGAGACAAGCAGCCACAGAATCAAAAATTCACCAGGGGTTTTCACAGCAGGGTGAATAAATGTGCAAAACCAGCCTCTTGTGAAGGAGTTTTATGCTCTTACTGCTCTCCCCCACCAGGAGATACTTAACACTGCTGAACTGTTATTAAAGAAGTGTATGAAGAAATGAAGGAAATTTAAAAGCAAACAGAAAAGTAATGAAATGGGAACTTCTGAACCAGATGTGTCTGTTTATATTGCAACTGCTGGATGAAGATTCGTGGTTTAATATAGGTTCTGTTCTTAATATAGTAATTGATTATTAAATTTGCCCTTTGTGGAAACCATTCCTAAGGGAGAAGGAAAAGATAAATCAATCCCATGCTCATCCTCCTTGAATATCAACAAAAGCATGTTTGAGCTGTCGGGGTATCTGTGCCTGAGATTGGTGACCCACTATAAATATATATAAATATATACCTATATAAAATATTTTAAAATGTATTTTTGGTGTGTATAAACAGGAAATCACTGTCACAAAAAGACTGAAGCACTTGTTCTGCAAGAGCTATGCTGCTTATTGTGATGCTTTGGATTTATTTTATTAAGTGTGAAGCTTGGGAAGGGTTTGTTATCATTTCTCCTGGTCTCCCAGGAACTGGAAGCTGCAGCTGTCACCAAAGCAAGAATTATGGTACAAGATGGATGAAGGTGGTACCAAGCAAAAGATTTTTCATGCTTTATCTTCAAAGCAATGATTGGCATTTGCCAAGAGTTACACAAAACTTTTGTAGGTTTGTTGTGCAGAAATTAAACGTACATACTTAAAAATGGAGCAAAGCCACCAATTTACCATATAGGTATAAGTTTAGGTGCTGGTCAGCATGAAAAATTAGTTGTACTAGGATGAGTTTAAGCGTGTCTCTGAAATTTAAATTGCAAGTTTTTCTTTATGTTAGTAGTAATGACTAAATGTTGAAATTTCTTGTTTAAAAAGGATGTCAGAAAGCAGTCATTCTGAGAAAAATCTGGAGGCCACAAGCCCAACATTACAAATGCATGTGTGTAAGTATATATTTATGTATGTAGTGTTAATGGCTGCATGCGCACTACATGTGGCAAATTAAAAGGAATTTGGTGAAGTACAGTGCAAATTATTGCAATTGTAATCACTGCTTTATGCAGAAAGCAGGAAATATTTGTTTTTCACTCCTCTGAGTAATGGCCAAGAGCTGTGACAGAGCAGAGTTTCTAAAACAAGAAGGAAAACAATATCCTCTGCAGCCAGAAGAACCCAAACACGCCTTATCTTCCCTGCCGTGCTCTGGGGGAGAACAAGTGGCAGCAGCCATCAAAGCAGGCAGCGCTGGCTGCAGACAGGATGTGGGTGACGAAGCGATAATTAAATCCCTTTCTCTGGCTGCCTGAGCCTGCTTTCAACTCCTCAGCACAGATAAAATGTCCTGCCTCTGCAGAAGCTCAGCCTGGTCAGTGCTGTAGAAACCCAGAACTTTGTTGGTGTGAAAGGTTTCCCAGACAAGTCTTGTTCTGGTTTTGTTGTCTCCCAGCTGAGGATGCATCTCAGTGGTGCTTTTCCTACTAACACATGGAGGCTTCAAGACTTGTGAAGTCAGCAGCAGTCACTCCTTGGCTGCAGGCAAGTGCCCAGTGACCTGGAAGTCCTTGACCCAAGTTAGCTCTTCTCTAAGTAGTTCCTTTGGGAATTGGAGATACCAATGTGTTCCCTGGGCTACATAAAATGTGATAAGGTAACGTGGTTATATGGAAATGCGGTGAACCTCACCTTTTTTTTTTTTTGTATGTGTCATGGTTTTATTTAAGTAAGTGTCACTGCTCTAATCATCAATTAATTGCCTGAAGTTTGGATGGTACTTCATTGACTCAAGGCAGCCTGATGCTGGTTTTTTTTATGTTGCAAATGTAATTGAAGTTTTATCATGCAGGACTTGGTTCTCTCTGTAAGGGAGCATCAGGCCGTGTGTTGAGCTTTCTCCTGACATCGGTCCCGAGAGATTTTCCCTGGACTGCCTGTCCTAAGTCACTGCCATGTGTTGAGAATCCTCTCAGGCCCAGCTCCAGGAAAGCACTCAGGCATGTATAGAACTTGTGATTGTAGCTGCAATTGGTCATTGACATCAGTGGGAATACTGACGTAATAAAAATTATGCACATGATTAAGTGCTTGGCTGGGCAAAGGCCTGAGCTAATTCTCTTTTGTAAGCAGATTTGGACACAAATTGACACTACATTTCTGTTTTCTTTAATTTATTATAGGAATTTCGGGTGAAGGTAATTTAATCTCCCATCAAAGACTTCAGCAAACACAAGCATTAGAACAAAGCATTTTAAAGTAATTATAATAGAGCTTGTCAAAACCACTTAGCATCACATAGCTATGATCTTACTGGGCCTAAGCTCTCTTAGGTTAAGCATATTGAAGGGGTGCTTGAAAGTAGATGATTAAATATAAAATAGCAACAAAAGAATGCTTTTGCATTTCTGTTTATTAAATTTAGGGAATGATGTATCTGCATGAAGAAGCAGAACTGTATTCAAGTCATCCATCTACATCACAAGTCTCTGTGTACCTTTGTGATCAAATCACCTTTGCTGGGTTAGGATCTGGTATGAAATGCCACAGCTTTGGAGCCAGCTGAGGGTGTGCTGTGTATTCTTCAGCTCTGAAACTGCAGTGCTGTGTGGGGTTTTGGCATCTGAGTGAAGTGCTGGTGGTGGATTTAAAAGTGGTGCCCATTTCTGAGCTGACTCCGTTTCGCTCCGTCCGTATTCCGGCGCTGTGGAGGTGCTGCCCGTGGAGGGAAGGGGGAGAAGCTGCATGCCTGCAAATGTGATTCAGTGCTTTGTAAAATGGCCACGTTCCTGTGTCTGATTGCTCTGTGCAGGGTTATGATTGTGTCTGAGATGCTTTCATTTATTAAATGGGTGTGAGCTACTGTTTATAAAAAAATATCTGCATGACGGGCTCCATTTTCAAGGCATACAGGCAATAGTTCTGTACTAAACAAAAGGCTGGCATGGTTGTCTTGGGTAAATGCTTATTACTAGAAAATGCTAAGTGAACCGGTTGGCTTTCTTTCAAAACTTAAAAGCAGTGGTGCTTTCTGTTGGAGCTGAACACTAAATGACTTTTCCTCTGTTTCACTGATGGCAAGAGAAACAAGAGCTGTTCTGTATTCACATCATTTCTGTGAAGCTTGTGCTATTATTTCAAATAGAATGTTTTCTGAAAATGGTGAAGTTGGGATTTGTTTGTTGGTTTTTTTTCCCCAGTGAATGTATATTTAAGTTGCCTTTATTCGTGGTATCATTTTTTATTTGACATGCTTTCCAGTACTAAGTTGTCTTCGTGCAATACAGGAGGTTTTCTGAAGGTGGCTGGAGCTGGTGTCGTGAGCACCAAGCCTGTGCCTCATTCAGCTCTTTTTTTGTTTTGGTAGTGTCACTTCATCATACACTGAATCCCAGAATTGTTTGGGTTTGAAGGGACCTTAAAGCCCCTTCAGGGACCGCCTGCCATGGGCAGGGACATGTCCCACTATCCCAGGTTGCTCCAAGCCCCATCCAGGCTAGCTTTGGGACACTTCCAGCAATGGGGCAGCCACAGCTTCTCCGGGCAACCTGTGCCAGGGCTTCACCACTCTCATAGGAAGGAATTTCACAGGAAAGAGGACATTTTAAAAAAAAAATTAAAAAATCTCTTTCCCAGTAGTTTTGTAAACAGAAGCAGTGGGAAAGGAGAAGCTATTGACAATTTCTGCCCTCTAAAATTGATCTTTATACCCCAGGAGATCCATCCAGTCACTTGTAAAGTCTGCTCTGCTGCCCCAGAGTTTCTCCAGAGGGCTCTGGCACTCAGCAGTTCTGGTTCTCCATGTCAGCACCACAAGGTGTTCACCCTCTGTGAGCACCTTGGTGGTGGGAGCTCTGCTGCTCGTCCCAGGAGGAGCTGTGGGAATCCAGCCCACAATTCCCCAGCTAGATTCATAGTTGAGGTGGATTAGGTGTTTCAGAATTAGTCTCAAGCTGAGTTAACTCAACAGAAACATTGTCTATCAATATTAAACTGAGGAAGTTGTTTAGTATTTCTGCTTGAAGAATGGATCAAATCCTTGAACAAGCCGCTCTGAGGGTTAATTGCCTGCAGAAAGAAAAGGATGTGACCTTTTCCAGCTCTCAGTTCAGCTTTGCTTTACAGGCAGTAGCTCTTGTGCAGGCTTCTGTTTGGACAGCTCTTGCGTTTTCTCCCAATTAATTCCCATCCGGGTTGCTGGAAGTAATAAATCAAGCTTTTGGAAAACCAAACAATGTTAGTCTTTTGGGGAGGAATGAATAAAGTGAGGTGGTTATTGGCTTCACAATACATTTGCTATCTATCTCCTGCTCTGGCACATGGAAAGTTGAGCAGAGAGCCACATTTTTCCATGTAGCCTTGTAAAACACACCTAGCCTGAGCACATGAATTTGGGGGTCCCAAAAGTTTTGGGTAAAGAAAGCTGTCAGTTCTCTTTCAGACTGGCAGTACCTATTAGTGGGAATATAACCAGCTCCAGAGCCTGGGTCAGCACAACTGGTTTTCATCTCATTTCATAGAGCAAAAGCCATGTGTATATTCCCATCAGAGCTTTTGAGTTTTTGGAAAATGTTTTTGGCTTAGTGCTGTGCACTCGCTGTTGCTTTTTTGAAAAGTTGCTAATAACAAATGTGTTTTGAAAAATTGCAAATACCACATTCAGTATGTGAAATCTTTCTGCTTCTTTCTGCTTGCAACAATTTTGTCATTATGTCACCTCCTAAAGATTTAGTTGTTGACAGTCAGCAGGACACAGCCTTAGTGTTACTTGGGTGATTTTGATGAGATGCTTCTTTTCTTAAAAACAAAACACTTTTCTAACTAAACTCGGCACCAAACACAGATTTTATTTGCCACTTCAGTGCAGAAACACTTGCTGTGTTTGCAGGAGGACAAGATACATCTCGGAGATGACACTTGCTGAGAGTGAATGAGGAGGACATTTTTTTAAATTGGGGAATGTTTTTTTGCTGATGGAAATATTGTACATTGCTGTCAGTGGGAGGGAAGACACTTTGTATGAGAGAAGGAATATCCAGTAATGACTTGAATCCCCTTGGGGTCAGCTGGAATATTTTACAGTACAGAGGTTCTGACCCTATCATGAAAGCCTCAGGTTATACTGACTTTTGCTCATATTTCTCAGCAGTAGTACACAGAGGTCAAAATATCAGATTCTGACCTAATTATTGAAGAACAATATTACATTTTCCCTGAGGTACCTCAGGGTCAGCTGTGTAGCTTTTAATGGGCAAATATTTCAAAGAGACGCTAAGTTATAAGCTTACCAATCTATTATTAAAAAAAAAAAAAAAGTTTTCACACTGTGCCTACATTAGGGCTTCCAAGTGCCTAAAATTTCTCTTTAATTGGCATAGTGGCAAAAGCCTGTAGTTCAGGGGAATGTGCTGCTGGATTGTGTGACTGCAGCTAAAGTTCATGGAGAATTTGGGTTTGTTTCTTTGTGTCATGGTCTTGCTTGGGTTCCATGTAATCAGCTCTGTGCCTGTCCAGAAGTGTGGTTATGGTGTACTTATTTTAAAACTTAAAAGCTTATAAACTATGAACTATGTTATCCTGGATTCAGCTTAAATAATCAAAATTGTGCCATTTAATACAAGATTATAGCAATAAATTGTCATAGCTCTTTTTGAGTAAAAACTCCCAATAATTTCTAAAACAGAGTTGAAGAGAAAATAGGATGTACTTTTTAGGCAGGTAAAACAAAAACCTGTTTAATGTTTTCTGTGTGCTCCTGGTCATGGGGTGGAGGTGGGCACATCTCAGTTGACAAACTCATCACTGTCATGGGTCCACCCAGCCATCCCACAGACATGGGCACAGAGTCCTCTCTGGATGGAGCAACAACGTTGTCAGATTCTGTACAAGCAGCCTTAATGATGTGAGTCACTTTATTCTTGGAATTCGTTTCTGCACTGCCAATGGACATCATTATGTGGCTAAACAGAGAGGAGCCATAAACAAAACAGAGCTGTCAACCAAGTCCTGCAGGAAGCAACAGGCTGAGAGCCTCACCACTGCTGGCTTGTGGAAAAAGGGCTGCCAGGAGAGTCATGGGAAGCAAAGATGGGATGGGGGAAGAGCACCTTGGGCTCTGGGGGCAGGGTCAGCAAGGAGGAGCTGGGGGAACAGCAGGAATCCATGTAGGAATTGAATGGGTTTTCCCTTGCTTTCACTCCACAAGTTCTGCCAGGAGACTCTCCTAGTGATGGGATCACTATTTTCACAGTCATTATGAAAACAGTCATAGTCATGGAGTCATTATTTTTTAGTGTGGGCCTTCCACACCACAGGACTTAGCCAGGCATGCTGTCCTAGATGGGAAATTTTGGAAGTGGCTGTGGCATTTAGAGGCCCAAGTGCTGTTTGTCAGTTCCTCTGCTTCACCTGAGCACAGAGGCTACTTTTTGATTGCATCCTTGGGGATAGGTTATTGATTGAACACAGGAATTGGATGGATGTGTCCCTCCTTGGCTGTACAGCTCTGTTTTTGCAAGGTGGCTTCAGCCTTTTCATGAGCTTTCAGGGTGGCTTCCAGGTGCTCAGTGTGGGTTGTGGAAGACCTTTAAACCTATCCTCATACTTGTCTGATAAATGCAGGGGAGCAGAGGATGGGAAGGTGTGATAGAAAGAAAAAAACCAGGGACAGCTGAAATAGGGATCCTGTTTTATACTCCAGGATTGCAAGAAAAAGGAGATTTGTTGTTGTTCTGTTTTTTTACGTTTTTCTAAGCTTTCTGATGTTTATATTCTTGTAATGGAGTTTCTCACACACTTTCATGTAAATAATGATTGTTTTGCATTCTTCTCTGTAGGAAGAGAATTTTGATGAACTGTTAACTTAACCAGTGTGGTTGGAGAGGTGACAATGCCATTCTCCAATCCACTATCACTTTTAGAATTCTATAAATGTTAAAGTCAGAAAAATAAAGTGCTCTCTTGCAGTTCTTGTTCTAATACTAGAACATCTCACGTGAGTCTTATCATTTTGTGTCACAACTGTGACGATTTATCACTTGCCCTACAAGCAGAGAAGGCAGTGCTGCTGAAATGCCTGTGCAGTCCATCTCCAACTTCCTCTCCCCAGCTCCTCCAGCAGCTCAGAGGAGGCAGGGCCAGAGCATGGCATCTCCAGGCTTTGCTATCTTTGCGGGGCCCCTTCCCTCATTTCCTCGGCCCAACATGTTGGCACTCATCCTACCCCGAGCTGGCACTGGGGCTTGTGCTCCCTCCTTCCCGCCTGCTCCTCTGCCAGGCCAGCATTCAGAGCACTACAATGGGCTGTTGTGCCATGGGGATTGCGTGCTACTGTTGCGATGGGCTGGGGAAAGGGTCGTTATTTTTTTTGTACAGTGGGAGCCAGCAATCTGGAACAAAGTGCTTTAGAAAGCACCCAACGTGCCTTTCATCATTGCCAAAAAAAGGAGTGCATTATCTGGCAAAAAGACTCCATGCTGTTTATGTTGTGGAGGGGTTTCTTTCCTCCACCCTTTCGGGATATTTTTGCCAAGCAAAAAAGGCTCAGGAAACCCTTTAAGGAATGTTAGCGTTCAACCTTTTGTGAGGGGAGGACTTGTTACTAATGGTTGGTAATTATACCTTTTTCTGCTCCCAGAAAATTCACAAATCTGACTTCTTTTTCTTTGGGAAGGCAGCAGTCCCTTTGTGTGTGGTTAAATGGCTGGTTTGCTTCAGAACAAGACTGCAGAAGCATTGTTTGGAACCAGAAAGAAGTGAAAGGTGGCAGCCTAATTACTGAGCTGAGGTGCCTCTACAGACAAGCAAGGTGTCACACAGCTTTCTGAGGGAATCAGCCCATTCAGCTCCAGGAACACTTGGGTACATTCAGTAAAAACATAGATATTGTAGAGTTTGAGCAATCAGAAGAGGGAAATCAATATTGTGTATTAGGGACACCGTCATAATTAGCAGTGAATAGATGACAGATCCTGCTGTGCAGTGTTCCCAGTCAGCCAGGCTTTGCTGGGATGCCAGATAGGTCCACATTGGGGTTTCCACCTCCCAGGTTTGTCTTTAGAAGTGTTCAGAAGTGATGGTGCAATTGACCCTCATCCTCCCCTCCTACCCCTTCATCATCCCCACATGTAATTGCTTCAAGTTTCCTCTGGTGAGCTCAAAGAGGAAGCGATAAAACAGTTCCAGCACTCTTTGACCTTCCATGGTCTCACAGTGCAGATTATTATTGGGGTTTTGTCTTAGTAATTGGCCTGAAGTTTTGCAGTAACTGTTGTAATACAGCAGACTCAGTGTTGCTCTGTTTCAGTCATGTAAATATACCATCTAGTTTTTTCCTCCTTAATTTTGGGATATTTGTGCATTTACGTAGTTTTGACTAATCTTCCAGTGATGTGACTACTTGATCTCTGGCCATGGAGATTTGAGAGAAATTCTTCGATATAAGCAACAGTTCAGGTAGTTGTTTGTGCTGTCATTTTAGGAATGCTGTAGTGCCATTTCACCAATCTTTTATGTATGTTAATAAAATCCAAGTTTCGTAAATATCCAGAACCATGGTATGCTAAGGGTTTGGGATGGTGGGGTTTTTTTTGTGGTTTTTTTTTTGTTCTTGTTTGTTTGTTTGTTTGTTTTGGTTTTGTTTTTGTTTTTTTTTTAATGTTTGGGTTTTTTTTCTTTTAACATTAGGACAGGTGCCCAAACCCCTTTAGGCTTTTAGGAGTTACATTATGCTCTACAGCAGAAGTGTGTGTTGAAGCTGCCCTGTTCTCTGCACTGCCCATCACACAAGGAGCCAGGAAAGGACAGAGCTGAAGGGACACTCTTCTCCCTCCTAGTCTGGCACTCCAAGGCAAAATATCATTATGATTTCATTTGAGACTTGGAGAAGGAAGTAGTCTTGGAAAGTAAAGAAAACAGAAATGGGTGATTTTGTCATGTTTTTGCCATGTTACATAAAATAACATGTTCAGGTGTGAGCTGCCAGATTTCCATTTGTCTCTTCTGTATTCAGCTCTTTTTATTGACAGCAACTAAATATAGCTGAGTGCTGAACTCCTGCTGGCACTTGTTCAGGTGGGCCTTTCTCTTTGCCCCTGCACTCCTGCATTTGTTTGTCCGTACACATAACCCAGTGTGGCTCTGTTTCCACACCTTGGTTCCTGCTGCCCCAGTCCCCCTTAAACATCAGCACACGTTTCCTTTGTGTCTGGGATGGGGAACTTGTTGTGACTCCAGGTGTCACTGATCTTAGCTGAGGGGACACCTCAGTGCTGAATAAAGCTCAGCTTTGTACCAGCACCTTGGTTCAGTGCTCGTTGCCTTGTTCTGCAGCATGCTCCCTTTGTGTCTGACTCCACCCTTTCTGCAGCCAGCAGCCCATGCTGCCCAGGAGGCTTGGCCAGCTCCTGTCATGCCTGTCAAGCAGAGGATTTGTTCACTCTGGTGCTGCAGGAGTGTGCTTTTGGAGTGAACCTCCTGTGTTTCATGTTGGCAGAGCAGGTTTGGCAGACACAAAGGGGATGAAACTCAATTTAGAGTTGTGCTTTGGGAGCATCCTAATGGACTCCTGTTCATGGGTGCAGCAGATCCACTTCTTACCTCTGGCATGCATCAGTCAGGTTTTCAGCAGATCTGCTCCTGGCATCCTCACTGCTGCTAATGTACAGAAATTTACAGGGCTATCTTAAGCTTTTCCCCTCCTGATTTAAGTTATGGCATCCTGTGCTGAACTTGTGTAATAAGTGATCTTAATCTCACTGACAGACCGGTATCTTTTAGCTGGCAGTGTTAGACACACTCAACTTACAGTCACTGGGCTTTCCATTTAAAGCTGCTTCAGGATTTATTGTGCTTGTCCTGTGCTTCATGGGAAGGTCGAGTTGGGAGGGATTTACCAGGTCTTTAGGTCCTGGATCCCCTGGTTTCACAAGCTTTGCCCTAAAATCCTATTCAGAGACTTCTTAACTTCCTTTGATTCCCAAGTTATGAAGTCTATGATGGGATTATAGGTTGGACTGCCCACTTCTCCATCCCAAGCCTGACTGGCACTGAAGTTTATGGATGTGGTGTTTAGTCCAACTGGCATCTGAGCCTTTCACACCATAGGCAGGAACAGGGGGAGAGATGGAGGTGCTTCCTGTAGAAGTGAAGTGCCAGGGGAAGTGACCCTTGATTTTTGACATTTGTTTTTCCTTGAAATGTTTGTCTTTGGCTCCATAAGCACTGAGTCTTCTGAAGACACATGGTAGGGAAATACTGAGCTGGAAAACTGAGCTGGAAATGCAGGTTGTGCCGTTGGGTGGGTGAGCCCTCCTGACTCCCAGAGTTTAGCCTGGACCTCTCCTAATCAGATGTTCCCATTGGCCTGGGAGGATTTATGTCAGTCTGCTCAAAGCTGTGTTGGCTCCTGTGGGTCCTTACATTGGCCAGTCTTGGAGCACTGGGAAAACCATTTCTTTTTCTCTGTCTCACTTAGTTCTCTGCTGGTGTGGAAGAGGAGGGGCAGATCATAATTTTTTTTCATTTTGTGGGAGTGTTATAATTTGGTGCCTGTTGAAGTAATGAAGTTGGCATTGTCTTTTCATGGATTTATGCTGACATGGGATAACCCTCTAGGCTTTTTCTCTGTCAAACCCCTTGCATTCAGAAGTTTTTCTCTGAGGAAGCCCAACTTCCCCCGAGTAGTTCTGTGAGCTCACCAGCCTCACTCGTGTCCCTGTAAATGTGCCATTTTCCCGTGGGTTTAAAACCGCTTTTCTCCCCTCCATTTGCCAGCATGAAATAATAGGATTGTTCCAGTGGGAAAGGAAATGTGTTTTGACACCATTGTGTCAGAGTGCCACTTTGAGGGTGATTTGTTTAAGTTGTGCTAAGTTCCTGTTGGCGTTTCTTTGCGGTTATTATCATTTTGTAAACATTGCAGAGTGGGCTGCAAAGTGCCAACTGCTTTATGTTTTCTGTTAAATCAAACATACAGTGCAGCCCATTCACATGACCTAATCCCCTGTGCCCGAGTTGTTTTGCAATTCTGGGACAAGGATCTCCAAAAAGAGTGAATTTGGAATACAAAGTCACAAGGCTCTGCTCAGGGCAGGTCCTGACAGCCACAGCAACTCAGGTTGGCAGAGGAATGATTCCCTCTCCTTCCATGCAGATCTGTGACTCTGAGTTGTGAAAACAACAATAATGAGGAGTTAGGGAATCCTTGGGTTTGTGTTATCCTACTCACTATGAGCTGCTGCATTCAGGTGTTATCTCAAAGTGAGAAAATCCCTAATTTTAACGTTTTTTAAAGTAATGTACATCGGTTTTTCTTCCCCATAAACACATCCAGTGTCTATAGCAGGTGGTGGGGATCCTTGAGTATTCCTTTTCCCAGCCTGAGCAGCAGCAGTGCTGGGCTGGTTCCTGGGTGCATTCAATGTCCCTAGGACCATTCATGGTCCTGCTCTGGGAGGACCCGGAGCAGCACTGCTGGGCAGGATGCTGGTCACTCCTGGAGTGCCAGGGCTCCCCCTGAGACATCTGGGAAGGTCACTGCGTGTCCCTGTGCCACAAGCTGCTCAGAGGTCACGTGCCACTGCAATTATGGTCCCATCAGGAGAGCAGGACTGGCAAACGAACCGTGCCTAAGTCATGGAGCATCAAAGCATTTACAAGGTGCGTTTTCCACTGGAGAGCCAACGTGGCCTAAGGAATGACAACAGGCAGAGCAGGTTATTTTAGTTCTGGGTTTTGAACAGCTGTCCCTCCCTCTCTTCTTGTGGTGGTCAGCCTTTCCAGCCAGATGGACCATGCGGCCTTTTCCAGAGGCAGGGACACACGATGCTCTCCTCTTGTCCCTTGTAACTTGTCACACAAGGCTGGCAGCTTTGTTCTTGCACACTGCATCCAGTGCTTCTGGGAAGCTTTGGACTGAGATATATTACAAGCTGGATAAATTCATTCTGCCTCCCCCCTGCTTTATGTCATATAATGGTGACAGAAAAAATGGCAGTAGGAAAAGGCTGCTATTGTTAAAATAATTAATCTGGCTGATAGCCTCTTCCTAAAGGGCCCTTGGGAAAGAGGACTGCCAAAAGTAGGCTGCAGGCTGGGCAAATTTGCATAGTGTGAAAGGTGGGACATTTAATAATAAATCTGTATTTGTTATCTTGGCCTTTTACAATGAAATGGAAGTACCGCCAGCTCTTTGACGTCCAGAGTAAATACCCGACAGTATTTACTGGGCAAGGCTGAAACAGGCTTTCGTGGGGAGGTTAAAATAAAAATGAAAAGCAGAGTGTTGTGAAGTGAGTTTTGAAATGCTGAAAATGATGAGTTTCTCTGGTTTGGATTTCTGAAACTCTTGAGGAGATTAGCATTAATTTGGTTACATGAAGGATAAACCCTGTTGTTAAAAGTGGTGGCAGTGAATCCAGCACAGCATAAATATAATAATCTGCTTCTGCTGGTTTTCATCTTTTTCAAAATGTTTCCTTGACAGAATTAGCTGCTCTGAATTGAAGTCCAAATCCATGTATTTTACGTCTGTCACTGTTTTTTGGGAGTAAGTGGCCATTTAGAAAGGTACCCAGACTTCACTAAAGGTGCTTAGCAGTGGCATATCCGTGGTGTCCCAGGGATGTGACTAAGAGCTCCTGAACATTCAGTATCACGTCATTTATCAGCCACAAATGCAAGCTTCATCTCTGGATGAATGCTAATTAATGATTATGTCATGTAATTAGAATTCTTTACCAGTAGCTGGGCTACTCAGTCTAACAAATGACATACTCGGAGCAATGAGAATTTTTGCTTTTAAGAGGCAGTGCTGCCGAGCTGGGTTAACACGGTTCCACTTCTGCAAAAATGCATCAGCTCCAGCCTCTTGTTTTCCTGCAAATGAAGCAACAGGAAGGTGACTGCCAGTGGCATATCTGCTGTCGCTGCAGGGGAAGGTTGAGCTTTTAGCATGCAAAAAGATACTGCTGATGTGGGACACTCTGGGAAACATTTTTTATTCTCCTCTTGTCTTCTGAAAGTACTGAAGCCTTACAGGGAACGCTGGGGAAGGTGTTTTGTTTAAATCTGAAGTTTTCCAGTGCTTGTGGTGTCCTAGAAGCTGCTCTGTTGCAGTCTCTTAACTCCAAATCAAGTGCAGGAGTTGTGTTGGGTCACACCAGCAAAGGGTGTGTGGAGAACTGTGGTGGCAGCACTCTGGTCACAGAGAGAAATAGATAGTTTCCCAAGCATTGTTCTGGAAAAAGCTGTGAGAAGCTCAGAGAAGAGAATTATAAACAACCCTTAATCTCTGCAGCTGTGATCATGTTAACGTGTGCTATGTGTGTTTACAGTAAGGTTGTTTACCAAAGGGGTGTCTTGTTAATTAGCCAGTCATGTGAAATGTATTAATTAAATGACCAATCAGGTCCACCTGTAGTGAACTCAGATATAAAATAAGACATCTGAATGAAGGAGTGGCTTTTTGCCTTTTATGCTTTCTGAATGATGGAGTCCATATGTCGCCTTCTTCACTGACCCCTCTACCTTCGGTGACAGAGCACCATCAGAAACCCAAACCATGGCTGGGGATGGCCACCCCCAGCAAACGAGTCCAGCTCTTTGGGAGGATGCCCCAGTTGTTAGAAGGGATGGGCTGATGCCCAGCCCTCAGCCAGGTTGCCCAAGGCCTGGTGCCAGGCGGGGAGGAGCGGGTCAAGCGCGGCACACGGAGCGGGGACGCGCTCTGGGCATCAGGGAGGCGCTTTTGGATACGCTCACTAGACTTGTCTGACCAAGATGCACGTGAAAATTGCTGTCTTAAAATCATGTAAATGCTTTGCCCTACTCTTCAGAAGATGCACTCTCTTGGTTTCAGCAGTCACCAGCTGTCCCTGACTGCTGTAGGGAGGACCAGCGGTGCTGACTCAGCCCAGATGCTTAAGCACAGTTTATATACAGGATCTGAGCACAGGGCTGGGAAGGGAGGGCTCTAGCACAGCTTTTGGTGCAGTAATGCCAACCCAACAGCGTTACCAGGATTGCTGTCTGCTTTCCTGCTCGTTTCGTTACTTACTGTGACTTTCCTCATCCTTTTCCTATCCCTGCAATTGCCCAGCACGTTGTAATTACCTTGTCATTCTTTAGAATCAATGCCTTTCCATATATATGTCCATGGTTCCCTGGCTGGCTTCACTGGCAGATGCTTAGGGGCAAAATCTTCAGCTGGTAAAAATAGAGCTCCCTGCAACTGTGATAATTTACACCAGCTGACAATTGGCCACTTGGATATCTTAAAATATCCATCTCTGAGAAGCAATTTGTTACTTAATGAAGAAAACGCTCCTAGTCATCTATTTCTCATTTCCAAACACCATGAATATGGTTGGGTGTTTTTTTGGACTAAGCTTTGTTTTTAATAGAAGCAGTGTTGTGTAATCTGGACTATAACACATGCTCATGAAAGTGTCTTTGAAATATGCATTTTATTTCTTCTTAAAATATTTTAAGAAAAACATTCTGTATTTTGCTATGAGATGTGTAAATGCTTCATACCCGCCAAATCTTTCTGTTTGGGAAGTAGCCCTTCCACATTTTGGCAGGATAAGCATGGTTCTCCCCTGCCCTTTTCCAAAACCTCTGGAGCCAACTTCTTTCTCTGACTCTAAGCATATTCTCCATTTTGAAATGTTGGTGGGTGGGATAATTTTGTATTGTAATATCTTTTCATAGAAATTAATGGATAAAAATACAACCTGCAAGTCCATTTTTATAAGCCTCTAGTGTCAAGGAGTGGACTGTAGCTGTAAGATCATCTTCTGTTAATGTGTGTGCTGTGGTTTCTCCTTGCTCATACATGTCCAAATAAACCCCCCACCAAACTGCAGTGCTTATTTTTTTAGAATAAAAAGGACTCTTGTTTCTCTCTTCTTTAAAGGACAAAGTATTTAGGTAGTGTTGCTGTTTCCTTTCTTAAACTTTGTTTGGAGGAGTGGGAAAAGTTCATTTTTATTGTTTAAAATCATACAGACCCCTGAGGCTGACCTTCCTTTAGGACCTTGAAATGCTCAAAGTTTGATACTCCACAGACTCTGCAGTGGGGCTCCCAGGAATGCCCTGGCTCTGTGTTAATTTGTTGTCTATATAAATATGCAGAGATCGTGTGTTTCTGTTAATATCTGGATTGCATGGTCATATCTTTAAATAGAGAGGCCTATTTCAATTAGGAAAGGTGCAGAGTGAGATAGGGGAGAGATGGATTTGGGGAGGCTTGGTATTATTCAGGATGCTGTTATTACATTAGGTGAAGTTTGGCCTCCTGCATAATGCATTAGAGCTGCCAGGCTTGCTGCTTCCTTCCAAGGCATCTAAATTGTGATTCAGTTGCCCCAGGAAGATAAAAGACTTTCTGAAGTGGGAGGAGGTGCATTGGTTTCATTACAGTTTGATTTGGGGCTTTGCTGTGAATTTTTTTGTTCAGTTTTAGGGGGTTGGTTGTTTTTGTTCTGTTTGGTTGGGAGGTTTCCCCTCTGCCCTCCCCTCCATCAAAAGCAAAATTAAAAAAAAAAAACCCAAATGAAGCACCTTAATGCTAGATTTTCCATAAGGGCAATTGGAAGGATTTCTCAGCATTGGCTCTGTAGAAGCAGCACTGGGAATTGTGCTGCTGACAGAGGAAAGGAGAGGAAGTCGTGGCTGCTCCCGAGTAGGATCAGAGACAAGGATTGTTGTGTTACTTTTTGCCACTGCTTGTTCCAGCTCCTTCAGACCTACTTGATAATTGCAGCTCCTCCTAAGAGAGACCCAGCCAGCTATCCCAGCACTGGTGAGCTGACAGTGCAGACCTTCTCTTGGAGCCTGCTTGTACTGATTCAGTTACCCTTCAGATTTCGTGTGCACGTGGGAATCTCTTTTGAAAGCTTCCAAGGGTGATTTCTTCATTTTATGCAAGTAGTTCAAACAGTATCTAAGACAAATCATTCACCAGTGAGCTACAGAGCCTATGATTTACTAGAAATTATTAGAAATTTGAAACAGAAGAACCCTATTCCAAAGAACTGCAGCATGGGCAGCCTTCTTTTCTGGCTCTGGTACCTGTACCATAGCAGGGATGTAGCCCAAATGATTCCATGAGCTCCACACAGATTAAACATGGAGAAAAAGGTAAAATTACAAAACCAGAATGACTCTTAAGTGTTCACTTTTTTGTATGAGGAAAGGGCAAGGTGTAAACCATTGTATGAACAGACTCCACTCTGAAATGAGGAGAGACCCCATAGGAAAGAATGTTTGTCATCTCCTTTTCCTCCCTTCTTATACTGGCCAGAATTTGCATCTGCCTGGGTTTTCTGCAACGGTTATTTAATTTATTTCCAGCATTCATGCAAGTGGAAAGCTACTTCTAGGCTTTGCTTGGTTGAAGAATAGATGGCTTCTGGTCAGATGATGTGACTGCAGCAAAGGAAACAGAGAGAACAGTCCCTAAGGTCTGGGTCCTGTCCCAGGTGCAACACTAGTGAGCAATCAGCAGCCTGAATGTGAGCTTTGTGCTCAGGCAGGTGTGCTGGAAATCAGGTTGTTATGGGGTCAGTGCCTGAGCTGGATGTGACAGTCCATCTTGGTGTTATTTTGCTGGGCATTGTTGGCATGCTGGGCATCATTAGCATGCCAGCAGAGAGCTGGGAGGCAGCTGGGGAGCATTAATGGGCAGCACTCAGCAAAGCTGCAGCAGCAGCAGCTTCTGAATGGAAAATGACAGTGTCTGAGCCATTTTGTGGGAATTGTCCAGCAAATGAGGATGTCTGAGAGAGCAGGCAGGACATGATGTCATTTTCCCAGGACAGGGTTTGCAAAGGGCACTGCTGCTCCTGCATTCAGCACCTCTTCCTCTCCTCTGCTGAATGCTTTTGTTGCAGCAGCCTCTTAAGTAGGTTCTTTGGCAATATCATTCTGAGAACAGAGTAAATTCCAGGCATTTAAATGAAAATGGGTTTGGTTCCATTTTATTTTTGTCTCCCATGGAGAACATATGGTTTTCTCTAATTGATGCTGAACAAATCAACATTTCGGCATTACTATACCAATAAATCTACTGCTATGTCTGTTCTTTTCTTTCAGGTGTGCATTCAGAAATTGGCTAACTAGGCTTGTTAATTCATAAATTCTGTGTGTGCAGGGCCTCACAAAGCCAGAGAAATGGGTAGTTTTGCAGTCTGTTAAAAAGACCTTGTGCATTCAAATGAATTGCCCAATGCATGTGACCCAGGCAATTTTCCTCAGTGATTGTTTATCTGAGGGCCAGTACAAATGATCACATTCTTAGCCTAAAAGTTGCTGAGGACAAGTTCCCAAGAAATGGTTGAAAATGGTTTCTCTAAAGATTAGCAGCAGTTGAAATACTAGAAGAACAAAATTTCTTTAATGAGGTTCTTGTTTATTGGCGGTATCTCCATTTCTTAACCCTTTGATTATCAGATTAACACTTGTCCCCAGGTCAGCACTAATCATGTATAGTAGTAAATACCTGCCTAACAGTGTCATCAATGTGTGGAACTCAGTTTTTACATCAAATTCAGAAGGGAACACCCCATATCAATGCTGTGGCTGCTCTTAGGGCTCTGGTGTCAAATTAGTTTAAAGTGGTGTTATCTAATATAAAACTGAAAATTGCTCCTGAAGCTGAAATGCCAGGTTTGCATCTTGTGAAGGGCTACACAGACAGAACTGTCCTGCAGGTGAGATTGTGTAACTGGGCATCTGCACCTTCTCTTGGCATTGCAAATAAATAAATAGTTGTAAACAGTAAATAAATAAAGAAAGAACAGGCCCATTTAAGTCCTGGGTGGCCCTGCTGCAGTAAGTGTGGAAGCACTCTCAGAGTGCAGTGACTGATTCCAGGGCTCAGTCCTTAATTTCCTAGTGATGGTCCTCCTCCCATCCCAGTGAGGAATCAGGCAAGGATGTGGGGTAAGGAATTTGCCCCACAGTTGGCAGCTGTGGTAATGCAGAATGCAGCTGCAAACCTCTCCTTGGTCCGTGTTAAGCTGGTTCAGCCCAGCTCACTGCAGCAGGACTTGAAATGAAAACTGCTTGCTGCACTACATAGGATTGTTTTAGGTGTTTTCTCTGTTTTTTGTGGGAATAACTGTCACCTGCTTGTGTTCTGTGTGTTGTTCTGTGATGTTCTTGATCACTTTCCTAACATGCATTTCACTTCCAAGCTGCAGAATTCTAGACTTGGAGTTATTTACCTACCATCTCTTCTACATATCATGCCTCAGACTTTCCCTTCTTGCTGTAGTGGGGAGTTTTGAAATTTTAGTCTTTAACTATTTAACATCTTAATTGTAATATGCATCATCTTTGTTTCTTGATCATTTTGTTGACAGTGATTTCAGTTTTCCCTTTCAGAAAAGAAAACCATTCATTTGCCTTGTGAATATAAAAAATGAGGCTTACTGATAACACAAAAGGGAAACTTACTGGAAGAAACACTGCAACTTTCTCTTAAAAGTCTTTCACTTGTATTTTAGCATTGATATTACACGGTGTCAAAAATTACACTGCAACCTCCTTTCTTTTCTTGCCCACACAGAGTGTTTAATAAAAGAAAAGAAAATGTCACTGGATCTGTGAGTGTCTGTATGTGTTTGTCAGAACACCACAGCAGAGTGGCATTGTGTTGAGGACCCAGTCAGGGTGGTAATTATTCTCCCAGCAGTTTAAGGCTCTACCTGTTCCCTGTATTTAAGTGCCTGCTGGAGAACAAGGCACCACAAATTGATTAAGTATTAATTGTGACAGTGAAATTTTCTGTCACGTGACATTGAGCTGCATTATCTGTAACCTGCATTTGAACACCATGAAGCAACTGCTTGATTACAGTGAAAGTGTACAAGGTGGCTTTTTAGGGGAAATCCATCTACAGCTGGGTGGAAAGAGACATTTTTGCCTTGAAGGGTACCTTGGGAACTGGCTCTGTGTTCTGCACGCAGAAGTGACAGTGAGGTTAAATGAATGGTTCCAGACTAAAGGGTTTATCTTGTAGGTTAGGGGAATTTCGGTAAGTGGAGCTTTGATAGCCTTCACAGGAGAATTTTATTTTGATTACAAATATGGGTCAGTGCAAGGCTTCTGCAATAAAGAGTTTGTAAGCTGCCACAGCCCATGTCCAGTGCACTCTGAGATGTGTTTTGAAGCCATTTCTCTCCTTACTGAGACACAGTTCAGTCAATAAAGGATATTAACAGGCTTTGTACTCTATTTACACATCTCCACGGTTTCTTCCCCCTGATGCTTAACATGCCACAAGTCCAGTCACACACCAAAGGAGATGTTTGCTACCTCTGGTAAAGCACCACAACCTTCTTGGTCTTCTGCAGCCAGAAATGCTCCATCTGCAAGGGGTGCTCTGTGCTGCCTGTCTGCCAAGGACACACTTTTCCTTTTATTTCAAGGACTTCTTTCAGTTCTCTGGTACTGCAGTGGCACAGACACGTGGCTTTCCTCTCTGCTGTGCCACACCTGGGGCACTTTACGATGCCCTGGTCCCTGTGGATGAGTGACCAACAACTCCTCCAATGTGGCTGCTCCTGAGCAGGCTGCAGGTGTGAAAATCCCCACCCATCCACCCATCCATCCATCCATCCATCCATCCATCCATCCATCCATCCATCCATCCATCCATCAGGTGCCACAGCCAGGCTCTCCAAGGGGATTTTGGATTAATTTTTGACTTGTACTTTCCCAAAGTCGGCAAAGTGCGTATTTAAACCACAGCAATCATCGGTAATCAGTTTACTATAGATTTTAATGGATGTTAATACAGTTTTCCCTCCAAGTGGAATAAAAATTACTCTTAATTTGATCTTGCCATCAAAAAAGCTTTTCAATGTTTTGATTTTATTTGGTATATTTTTAATCACTTCCCATTTCAAAGCACATAATTTTGCATTAATATACTACCGGGGAACTTGTTCTGTCCTAAAAACATTGGTTGTTTTAATATTGAAGTGTTTCACTTGGTGCATTTCCACCACTGGAGATTAAGATATTTCTCCAATTTTGGCACGTTTCATGCTTTAAAAATCCTTACCTCAAGCTGTTTTTCCTGTTTTGTTTTCTCCCCTGAGGCGTTTCACGTGATGAAGGGAATCTGCATTTTGTGCATTTTTAAAATTCTCTGTGAAGATTTGGTTTGGAAGCTCTGAGATGGGATAGTTCACAGATGGGGGTGTGTGTGCCTGTGTAAATGTTTGGTGCATTTCAGTCCTCCTGATCTCACATATCACACAGGCTAAGGACACAATGTAGCTGTAAAAAGGAAGTGCAGAAATTCAGTGCTTACTCCACAGTATCTGATTTAAAGTGCTGACCCTTCAACCTTGCAGTGCCCAGTCTAAGGCAGAGCCCATTCTGCAGCCCCAGCTCCCTTATTCCCAGTATCCCAATGGTTTCCTTCCATCCTTTTCCCATTTGAACTACTAGTTTAAATTTCACAGCTGAAGTCTTTAAGGCCTGCCCTGTTACCTGGTTTGCCAGCCTCATTGCTGGAGCCTCACATTTCTAGACCTGCCCGTTCTCTGTGTAGGCTATGTGGCACTCTCTGCAAAGGTCAGTGAAGGTTTCAGGGGAGGTGCTGGGCTTTATTTTATTTTTATTCTGGATGTGCCTGCTGTAGCCTTGTTGGTGTTTTAGAAGATTTCATCAGAGGCCATGGTGGGAGGTGATGAGGTGTAGGGGGAATAAAAAAATATTCTCTGCACCCCTCTGTGCCACGTCTTCCTCTTTCCTCAGCTGCCTATTTTCCACTCTTCTCCCTCTCCATAATTGTTGGTCTGTTCTCTGGAGTGGGGAATAGAGGTGTGAATTGTGTGGTGCCAGCCAGGCTCCTAAGATAAGGGAGAGTGTTTATCCAGAGGCTCTTGTGGATTCAACAGTCAGCACTCACCTCTTTTAGCACCTGATTTTGTCTTTTCTGTGACCAAAGCTCTCTCAGCTGGTCAGCAGCTTCCCCCCTCCCTCCCTCCCTCCCTCCCTCCCTCCCTCCCTCCC
>VZRH01006088.1:86323-98756 GCA_013397555.1 Urocynchramus pylzowi
TTTTTTTTCTCTTCTTGTTCTTGACTAATTTCTGGAGTTTTTTCTGACTGTAAAGCAGAAGGAGGAATTTCTGCTCCCCTTTAAAATACATGCAAAATTTTTGCTGTCTCATCCACAGGCTGAACTGAAGTCAGGGATGTGGGCCCTTCTCCATTCAGCCCCACTTGCTCATCCACAGGATGATCCCTTTTCACTGCTCTCTGGAGAAGAAGCTTCTTGCACAGATCTGCCACTAAAAGTAGGGATAAGACAAGGAAGAGACTGAGTAACAAGAGCAGTGTCTTTGTGTACAGTCTAGAAGGACTTCCTGATAAATATGAAATCCTTCCTATGAATTTCCTGTTTTGTTGGCCTGTATGGAACAGCTTAGAAGTTGAAGCATAAGCTTCAAATTAAAGACAGTTTAAAAAAAAAAGCTGGTTTAGAGGTAGTAGTGCATGCTCTGGTAAGCCTGAATTAGCCTTACTTTCTAGACTGATATTTGTGGATTATGCTTTTGTGGCTCAATCCTCAAGCTACTGAGCAAATCTGGCTTTATCCACTTAGGGCAGGCTGTGCTTTAGTGTGTGCATGGTCTCCAGAAGTGCAGTGCTGTCTGCTGGAGGGTGCTGGTGGTGTGTCCTCAGAGCCTCCTGTGGCACTGCAAAATCAGCATTTTGTAATGCCTGCTATAAGCTGAGCCACTTGATTCATTTCCAAATAACCTGCAAACCCAAAGTGTGGATTTTAGAGAGGGTTTGCATCAGGCACCTGTCTGAATGCCTTCAGCAAGGGCTGGTTTCTACCTAGGACAGCTCCAAAGCTTCTCATGAGCTGCAGCACAAACCTTGTTGTAGTTCATGTTCACTGCTTCTCGCTCTGCTCATCTTGTATGAGAAGAAAAATTACTCCTTTCTCACTCCCATTTATTCAGTTCCCTTTTTGTTCATCTCTCCTTTAATATCAGTACCCTCAGTCCTCATCTTTGAGTGCCCCCAGCTGGGACTTGGCAGAGATGGGTGATTTATCCTCAGTCCTGTGTGTGCCCCAGGTTGGTGCCTGTCAGCTTTGCAAACAGCACAACAACGTTCAGCTCCTGATGCCTCTAACAAACAATAAAACACTGGGCTCTGCCTGGGGAGGTGTCCAGGAGATGGAAGGAGCAGGAGAGGGGCTGCAAAGGTCAGGAGGAACCTCAGTGTGGGTAGGGAAGCTATTTCAGGTGCTAATCCTTGATCTCTGGCACCTCTGGAGATGCTAAATACTCTCACCTCAGCAGGACACTCAATAAAAACATTCACTGGAGAATAAAGTATCATCATCTTAAGAGAGGGTGGGCTGGTCAGCATCTTTATGCCTCCATTTGTGGTTGGTAAACCCACTGTATTTAGAAGAGAAGGGAAAAGGTGACTTTGAACCAAAACTCTGCCTTTTATCCTTGCACTGAGCCCTTCCTGATGGCCCTAAATCCTCCCCATTCTGCCAGGCAGGTACTGAGCACAGCCCCCTCCAGGCAAGCCCTGGGCCCACACAGCCTCCCCCAGAAGCATGGCATCCTGGGATCACACAAAAAACGCCTCCCCTGCACACCCCGCGGCTTTATTTTGGCACAAGAATCCCAAAGTGGCAACCCAGGGGGAAGACAAATTCAAATTCCAGCTTCCCACACGGCAATACAGAGACTTAGCACTGAGTCACCAAAGCTGCTTAGGGATAGCATTATGATATTTCCTGAAAACAACATTCCTACCTGGTAAGCTGGGAAGTGTTCAGGCTTTATAAAATTCAGTTCCCTGCTTAAAGTGTCCGTTTGCAGCTGCATTTTTTCCCGCTGATTTTAAGAGACCTCGTATCTCCAATAAAGTAGTTTTCAGCCAGAAAGGGTAACTGAGGTGGAAGTTCATTTTATGGATCAGCTTATATTGAAGCTTCAGGTACTTGAGAAGAACAAGCTCCAGAGCAAAAAGACTCTGTTTGACGAGAGCACCTTTAGTTCGTGTGGTCTTTGCAGGACAAACAATACTAAAGGGAGTGGTTTGTTTGCATCTAAGATGGAGAGGTCACAGCACACATGGTGCCTCATCCTGGTATCACTGAATGCATTTCAATTCAAAGGAAGCATTTAAATGCTTAATTTCATTGTCTCAGAAGTTCTTTCTCAGGGTTTGATTCATGTAATGTATTTGTTTTGTGTTGTGCTGTGCAAGACAAAATGCAAAAATGGAGCAGCATCAGGCGTTCGCTGTTTCCAGCAGTTTAATTGTGTTGTGCTGTGAGATCTGGGTGGTAATGACTGATAATAGCAGTTGTGTACTTAGAAGTATCACTTGGATGTTTTGGGAATGAGCCTTTAGACAAATTCCCTCTGCTGCTCTGAGCTAGGACTGTCTATAATGAAATAAAGAAAATGGTCCAATACGTTGCTGAAATATACTCAAAATTAATATCATAACTACTCCTGCAGGAATCAAAGACTGAGCTTAAATGTTCACAGGAAAAGTTCATTAATATGCCTATTTTGAAGGTATGGATCTCTGAGTATTAGAATTACATCAAACAGGAATCCAGGATTCTAATCTTAAGCCCTGATGCAGAAAATTGTGGTTTGCAGCTTCACACATGTGCATTTTCAGTTCAAATCCGTGCCACCATATGGATGGAAAATTAAGAAAGGGAAAATTAAGAAAGAAAAGGGTGGGGGGAAAGGAAACATCAAGGAATATTTTGACTAAATCATTAATTATCAGGATTTCAGGATTTGTGCATGCGTGGGGTTTTTTTAAACTATAATTTCTTGCTGGAAAAGCCTTTACATGTTCTCAGAGTCACAGAATCCTTTAGACTTGAAAACACTTCTGAGATCATCAAGTCCAACTATTCCCCCAGCACTGCTAAGGCCACCACTAAACCATGTCCCCAAGTGCCACATCAATTAAATACCTCCAAGGAGGGTGGCTCTGCCCCTTCCCTGGGCAGCCTGTGCCAGTGCTTGGCAAGCCTTCCCTCTGTTAATTTCTCACTGAAGTTAATTTTGACTTGCATGACTAACCTTTATATCTGAGGACAAAGACATCCAGAATTTCCATCCCACTTAGAACTGGATTCATTGAATTAGACCCAGACCTAATTGCACCATGAATTGCAAAACACAGCTCTGTCTATGAGATGCTTTCCTATTGTGGCCTCGTTATAATAAGGTGTTAATGGCACAGTGCATTGAATTGATCTTGGTAATTATATTTCTGCTGCTCCACAGAATCTTGCTGATTTCTAGGCGATGCAAGGTGAGCTCATAATGAATACATTTAAACTGTTATGTAGTAATAATTACATTGCTCTTGTCTGCTTGTGATATTTGTACTTTATGTGGGGAAAATTGAAGATTTGTAGTATTTTGTTCTCATCTTTTACCCCGTGTTTTCATCTTCCACTGCAATTACATAACTCCCTCCAAATCCCTACCAATGATCCCTGCCTTTCCCAGGTGCCATGTTTTCACTAAGATGGAAGAAGAATGTCTTCCTAGAGTTCCTATAGCTGAATTTACTTATAAAAAGAAATTGGATTCACATATCCTTGAGTGTCTTGATCACAGGAATCAGTCTTGGTTTGACAGAAGCAAGCACAGCTGCAGGTGTGGAAACAGCTGCTCAGAGTGGGTTTGATTTTGTCTGTTCCTCTTCCACATCTTGCTAGCTGGCCCACCAAGGACAGCTCTGTGGAGTGTCAGGTTTTGGGTATGGAGATGAATTGTCTTAAAATTAAAGCTTAATTTAAAAAATTATTTTAAAAAAATTTAAAGATTAATTTTTAAGATTGAAAATCTGAAAAATTAAGATTTTCAGAAGAACCTGAGGATTTTGCATGCTGGATCCCACTGGAATTGTGGTGGAAGTTGACTTCCCAAGTCATTAATTCTTAATTCTTTATCATCTAGGTATTTTGTTACCAAACACAAAAGTTAGAGGTTAGGTAAGTGACAAAACAAGTTGGAAAAGTAGAAGCATGAGTTTTATGTTGCTTGTTTAGCCATGTTGCTGACATTCTCCTAAGAAGTAAAATGATGATTGTTTTAGCACTTCATAACTTAACTGAATCTCACTGAAATTCCATCGGAAAAGTGTGAAACATTTTTTGAGGCTTAAGGAACATTTCCCTACTTTCTATGGGAAGCTTTCTGCAAGTGATGGAGAGCATCAGTACCTGGAGTAGATTCCTGTAATTGGCAAAATAGGCTCCTCCTCTAACTGGGGAGATTTTGGACTGGTCCCTCACGGTTTGGCCCCATCTGTAATTCTGCAACAGCTGCCTATTGCAGCAGCTAAATCCAGGGAAAACTGTTAATATTTTACATGATGAAAATTTTAGGTTGCTCTCAGCATTTGGATTAAAAAACTAAAATCAGATGAACTGTGAAGAAGCAAAGATAGGTCCTTTGTGGGATGAAGTTAATGATTCCCCTGTGATTTCAGGGGTTGTACTGTCATTTGTATCTAAGGGATTCTAGCCTGCAGTTTTTAGGTAGCAAACTTGGAATTTTCCTCATATTTGGCTGCTCAAAGGGTATAATCTTAATCAGGCTGTGCATCAGTGAGAATGGGAAAATGGGAGTGGGGTGCTGCTAAAGCAGGGAGTAGTGGTAGCTGGATTTCTGGTCGTAGTGCTCCTGTCCTTGAGGAAATGGATGCTTGTGAATGTCAAATCTCTAAGTAATTGTCCTCAGAATTATAAAATAATTAATTTTCTTTGTGAAGTACCTTATCTGTGTAGCTCTTCTTTGGTTGCTTTGTGTGACAGAGATCTTTTTTTCTTGCCTGTTTCAGGGAGAAAAATCAGTCTGCTCCTCTTTAGGGATTTAGTGTGTTAACTATGATTTTATGTTTTCTGCTGGAAACTATGCTTTCGTGCTCTCCTGTGCAAAATAAACGAGTGAACAAACCAGAAATTGCCTAGAGGCTGAGCCTTTTTATTTTTTATAAGTGTGCCTTTAAACAAATCCTGTCTGCTGGTTGAGAGCCTTCTCTGGCATCCCTGAGGAGCTGCTGGGATGTGTCTGCTTGTACAGGGCAGGGAAAGCACCAGGCTTGAGGAAAGTTATGTAGCAATAGCAGCTTTATTGTCATCTGTAGGAGTGTGGGACCTGGATCAAACTGTCCTACACTCTGGCTAAAATGACCAACGTGATATTTCAAAGCAAACTGAAGGCCTGGAAGTTTTTAAGCTGGCAAACAGGATGCTCTGTTTTCTCAGGAAGTTTTCTGGCAGATGAGTTAGATTTATTAGATGAAATTAGCACATATTTAGGTAGCTTGTTTTAGAAATATTTTATCCCATTCGAGCTGCAATAGGGAGTGCTCTTGGCAAGGCTGCTGCCCTGCAACTCCCTGTATCCCCCACAGATGTCCAGACAAACTCCAGACATCTCCATGGCATTGCACAGAGGATGACATTAACACAGCCTTCTCTATCAAACCCATCAGAGCATCAGTGAAGGAAAAGTGTTTCAGCTGAAACAGGCAATCAGCCACAGAGTAACTCATGTCTTAGTGGGGTTTTGGCTGTCTTAGATGTGTATCAGGGAAAGAGCTATTGAAATGTTCTCAGCTTGTTTGGCTTTGTCTTGGCTCTGAGGGTTGTTTATACTGCTGTGTATCATCTGTAAAGATGGTCATAAAGTGCACAATGTTGCCTCCTATTGAAGCTCTCCAGGATTTCCAGTTTCCTGCTGGATGAAGTTCTTGGATCTAGAGTGGACAGGTATCTGTAGAGACCAACTGTAACAGACAGTTTTGCTTAAGCTGTCATTTTTAGGGAAAAATACCTGGTCAGCATTAAAAAGGTCCTATTTGTAGAGATTAAAAAAATAAAATCCATCAACAGAAAGGTGGCAGCCCTTCGAGGCAGAATGGGAGTTACAGAGCCAGTGCCACCACAGAGGAAGGTTATCTGGAACACGGTGCCACTCCTGAGCCAGGCTAGAAATAATTGATGTGTTCTGTAGAAAGGGATCAAGAATGCACATTGGCTGTGCTAATGCCATAAGACACATGCTCCTGATTGGCATTTTGCCTCCTGCCTTTAGTTTCTTTTGAGACAAGTTTCTTCACTAAGGCCAGTTAAAGATTGAACCTCATGCCTGGACTCCTATTTTTCAATTAAACGAAACAAAACAGATTTTTAGAAGAGGATGAGAATGTAGAGAAGGCAAGAAGTCATGTAATTGCATGGATTTCTTCAGACTTATCACATGATTTAAATATTAAATTTGCAGTTCTGGCTCCCCCTTGAATACCAAAATAGTGGCAAAAAGATGCAGTTCACATTTTGCCCGAATACAGGGTAACAGTAGAGGGGCAAATACAAGTTCTCTGTTTAATAACCTTAATGAAGTTTTATTGAGGTGAAGGAATGATAAATAGTTTAAAGAATTCAGAAAATGATCTGGCACTCTCTTTTAAGACAAAAAATTGCATGCATTATAAAAAGATTAAAGTTGGGAAAAAGATAATAATAATTTTTTAAATGAAGGTGATGAACCTTCCCATGGTGGTTTGGAGCCCATCAGTATTTTTTATGAAAACTTCAAATAGCTAATTTGGAGTTTTTTATTTGCTCATTTCAATTTGTTATGGTGCCACTGAATTCTGTGAAACTGCTTTGCTGTAGATCTTCCCAGAGATGTTTTTATTGGTTGCTGGTGTTTTTTCATCTCGCTCATCACATGCTCCTCTTTTGCACTTGCTGGTTCACCTGTGTTTTGAACTTTACATGTATCTGTTGTTCAGAATGGTCCTTCAGCATAGAACTTCTATTTAAATAAATAAATTTACAGCTGACAGACTTGAAAGACAGCAGCAGTTTTCATCTGGGGTGTGCACAAGAGGAACATTAACTCTACTCTCATGCTCAGTTGTGTTGCTCTTCATGCTGCCTTATCTTTCTGCCTTATTAAAAACTGCCTGGCCCTTCAAATATTCTATAATGAATCCTTGCTAAAACCCTCGTGTCTCGGCAGAATGACTCCTTTAAGATGTTTCCACCACCATTGTGACACATGGTCACAACTGCAGCCCTTAAAGAATTAAATTGGTCTTGGTTAGGCAGATTTTTCACATTGTTTACAGGGAATGCAGATTTTGCTATCAAATGTGATAGTTTGGATTTGGTTTGGCAGTCATTTCTTGCACCCACATTGCTAAACTGAAGATGTTAAGTAAGGAAAATGAGGTTATCTCTTGCAGGACATATTTTAGGCTTGTGTAAGTAATGAGAAGGTTGGGTGAAGCATCTTGCTGGTGGTTTTTTTGCCACCTTCAAGGTTTATTATCTGAATTTTAGACTCTTTCACCTTTTTATTTCTACTAATAGAGTTCAGTAAGTCTGTACTCTGGGCTTATTCTTCCACTCAAAGCAATTTACTTTTATTCTTAAAATTAATGCAAAGGCTGTCAAGGAGCTGGGGAAGATGAATAATTTAATTTTTTTGAAATCTAAAGCCACTGAGAGCAGAAGATATAAGAAAGCTTCACTTACAGGGCTGTGTGTGTGTGCTTCCTTACTAAAAATGCCATCCATTTCCAGGCAGTTTTTGTTACTGGAAATATTTCACCCATCTAACCAGGAGAGTTTGTAATTTCTTCTCGTCAGCGTGGGCAGGGGTCATGTGCTTGCAATTGGTGAGAGTTGTCAGTATGGTCAAGTGAGTTATATGAGAATGAATTCTGCTTTTCTAATCCCTTTGTGCTGAAGTGTTGGAGCATTTGAAGCTTGTGGAAAGCAAAATGACCCAATGCTCCCCAGGAAACAGAATTAGCAGGTCCTCAGCATGAGCTTTGTTTGCCAGATGAACAGCCCCAGAATCACTGGAGCTGTGCTGAGCTATCCTGGCTTGAAGGTCTGGCCCTCAAGGTTTTGAATTTAATATGAAGTGGGGAATACTTTCAGTGTGAAGCTCTCCCAAAGTCCTGGCAGTCTAGAAATAATTCTGAGGATAATGTTATAAATGCATGTGTGGCAACAGCAATGAAGTATTTGTGGAGATAAATCTGAAAAGTCTGAGCTCCAGGCTGCACATCTCAGTTCAGCTTTGCCACAGTTTAACTAAATATTTCCAGTTATTAAGGGGCTGCTGAAGAACAATTAAAAAGCTAGTTGACTGAAATGGTTCAAAGGTTCAGTTTTGCATGTAATCATTAAATGAATTAAGTTCTGGTGGCTGAATAATTTGAGAGCTTTAAATAACCCAACTTCCGACAGATACATAGGTAATTGAGAGGGAATCTGCACTTCTAGTGCAGAAAGAAATTAAGCTCATTTCTTATGGATTTGGGAGATCATTTGAAAGAGAGATTAACTCCTGGGAACTAGGAAGGAGCATTGATGCATTATTAAAATGAGCATATGTGGATTGTTCTATATTTTAGAGCCAAATAACCAAAGAAATTGAGCTGAATTTGTATCTTTCTAACATTTTACTCTTCTGGGGAGAAGGCTGATGCTTAAAGCCATATTCACAATGTGTTTATTATCAATTACAAGGATCCTGACACTGAGGGCTGTGGGAAAAGGAAGAAGGCAGCAAGGTGGCTGTGCCTGGTCCCTGTGCCAGGAGAAGGGGTTTCAGGTCTCCCTGTGCTCGCAGAAAATGTCCCAGGAACTACAGGCTGGTTGTAAAGCAAAATTTCCATTTTTTTTTTTCCAAATTCATGCTGGGATTCAACAGGATTTGGCCTCCTGATGCACACAGAGGTTTAGCCATGGTCTCGTCTTATCTTTTTTTGCAGCCACTAGTGATTGCTTTGAAAAGTGCAAGTTTTTATCTGTCTGACTCTGCAAAGGAAGCTTGACTTGAAAATCTTTTAGCTGAAATCTGGAATCTTCTCTTTTTCCTTCACCCCCCACTTTCATGATTTCCCACATTTGACAATGCTGTGTATACCATCACTTGGAATATTTCACTGATAATGAGGCAATTTCTGCCTTGCTGGAAAGCTGTAATCATCTAGACACATTTTGAAAGGAATACATAGATAGCACAAAGTAAAATGTGCTCTACTAGAAATTTATATCCTTTCCAACTGCATCAATTATTCTAATAAACAATATTATTTTCCCTGCAGACCTTGCATCCCTCATATCTATCATGGCTATAATTATATTAAATTTTCACATAATCATAGAACCACTGAGTGCTTTGGGTTGGGAGGCACCTCAAAGCTCATCTTGTTCCAACCCCCTGCCATGGGCAGGGACACCTCCCACTATCCCAGGTTGCTCCAAGCACCATCCTGCTTGGTTTTGAACATTCTCAGATATGAGGCAGCCACAGCTTCTGTGGGCTACCTGTGCCAGGGCCTCAACACCCTCAGAGTAATTTTTTTAAACCTAACATTTAATCTCCAACTACTCTCTGACAGTTAAAGCCATTCCCTGTGTTCTGTCCCTCCATGCCTTGTCCCCAGTTCCTCTCCAGCTCTCCTGGAGCCCCTTTAGGCCCTGGAAGAGGCTCTGAGGTCTCCCTGCAGCCTCCAATTCTCTGTCTAGGAAAGGTGCTGCAGCCTTCCCATCAACTTTGTGGCCTCCTCTGATTTCAGATACTTCATTCAACCTGCTTAAAGTTCTTCCAGGGTTTCCATCACATGGTGCTGTTCTCCTCCTGTCCAAACAGCATGATTGCATCCTCTGTGTGCAGCTGATGCCTTGGGGAGGCTGACCTAGAGCAGAGGCCAGACAGAGCTAAAGAATAAAGTGGGGATTTATTAAAAGGATCTCCTCAATGGATCCCCCTTGGGCAGCACAAGAGCCCAGCCAGGGCTGCACCCCAGGTGAACCAAAATGGNCTGCACCCCAGGTGAACCGAAATGGTCACAAAAATGGATAACTGGTCATGTCTCACTTTTATAAGTTCTGCTCCATTTGCATATTGCAGTTAATTGCCCAATTACAGCTTTAGGTTATGAAGTCCCATCCTGCTTGTTGTTCTCTCTTCAGTCCACGTTGTTTGTGCTCTTGGGCCTGAGGTCTGGATCATTTGTCCTTGGTCCCCAGCTAGAGAAGGAATTGTTTTGTCTCCCTGCCCTGTGAAGAGAGCTCATCCCCATCCCCTAATATGAAGCCCAGACCCACACACTAAAGCAGCACAGAATCTGAAAAATATAAAAGCTAAAACCTGAGGCACCACAGCACCATCACTGTTGTTTCCTGTAGCACTGTGATTTCCTCAGCCCTGGCCCCGTGGCACAGACCTGTTGATTGTTTGGCAGAGCATGGAGCAGAAACAACGAGGAGTTTTTGGGTGATAAATAAAAGATGCTGCTCATTCTTAGTTAAGCCTCTCTGTGGTAGGCAGAGGGACAAGAGAAATTGAACCACTTGAAAGCAATGGGCAGCCTTTCAGATTGACAGTGATTTCCATAAATTTCTTGATGGATGCCTGACTTTTTCAGAGGAGCAGCATCCTTTTTGCAAAGTGCTCCCTCTAAGCTGGGATTTGGCTGTGCTGCTCTCAAGCCCCCATTTGCAGACATTTTGGAGACTGCTGTTAGTGCTGGCTGAGTCACACAAACTCCAGGAAGAAAGAAAACAAATCTTCCAGAGACTGGCTCTTTTATTTTGTCATTCACAACTCTGGAGAAGGGAAATACTGTCTAGTGCTCTTTTTGTTTCAAACAGAACATTCTTTTTTTGTCTAAATAAAGTAGTTGGATTGTTGTTCCTATCACTGAGTCACAGAAAACATAGAGAAAAAGTTACCTGAAATTATATAAATACTGATGGGATTTTACTATTTTCATAGTCCAACTCTAGATTTTGAAATACTGTTTTCTTAAACTGGAAGATAGTCTTTTAAATTTCTTGAAGTTTTATAAGCACTGAAAGTTTTTCCTATTTCTCATTTATTTCTGGAATTTGCTTGATAGCAGACCCTTAGTGCAGGTGGTGAAAGGACTAGAAAGGGTTTCCATTTGAGCATGGTCAACTCTTTATTAAAACAAGTCCTGCTTAGTCCATGGCTGACTGCCTTCTTGAGAGCTTTATCAACATGGATCTGCCACTTGAAGTCCATTTTAGTCAACTGGTAGGTTGGCAAATGGAAGAATTTCAATGACTTTAATCATAAAACTCTAGTTTTCTCCTTTTTTTCCCCTTATTTCAGTGCAGTCAGAGTTTGGAGCATTGAGGCAAAGTTCTCCTGTGAAGTTATTTAATGTTTATTCTACCTGGTTAACTGTTGATATCTTGGGTTTGCAAGCACTTTTTGGAGAGTAGTACTTTAGTCCTCAGGAATAAAGAAAATGACATCATTAGTAGGCACATAAAGAAAACTAATAAAGCTTGTTCTTTTGATTAGTCACAGAATTAATTTGGTAGACTTTCTTTTCAAAGTGCTTTTTAGTAGAATGCTTTCATTCCCACTTTTGATATCTTATTTACAGGCTAAAAAGACAAATTCAGAAATGCAAAGAATGATCTTCATATTAAATTATATTATTTAGAAAACAACAACCAAAAAAACCCCAAAATAATTACTTTGCTGGGTGATTTGTTGATGAGCTTGTAATTTATACACTACAAGGAATATTAATGAAATGTCATGTTAAAGGTCCATAGCTCTTTTTTTCCAAAACCTAACAAGTCATTTTCTTTTCTCTGGGTTTTAACAGTGGCAATAGTATCCTGATAAGGAATTTGTCTGGAAACCCTCACAACTTAATTTGAGTTATGACAACGTTGCTGAGAACTCTGAACTTCCACAGTCTCCACAATAAAAACACAATGTAAATTTAGGCAGAACAGTAGTACTTTTATAAGTAAAAGTGGTAGGAAAATAAACCTGATTTGCCAGGTGACAAAGGATTTACCACTAGCAGAGAAATGTGCATTTTATTTCCAAGCTCCTTAAAAGCTTAATGGGCGAACCCACCATGGATGGGGCAGGATTTGCCTCCAGGTGGGGTTTTAGGAATTCTCAGTGGGGAGGAACTGCTGCTTGGAGGGACTCACAGTCCCTAAATTAAAGTGTCATGTCCTGACCTGGTTATTCCCTTTGCACTGCCATCCCTTTCCAGCTGTCTAGTAAAGGGAAAGAGTGAATTGTTGTCCTCTCTCCATCCTGCTGGTGATGGAGGACAGGCAGATCTGTGGGCTGGGATTTCACCTGCCTGGTGAAATCCCTCCACATGCCACTGTTTGGAACTGAGATGGGTCTTCCCCTGTGTTTTTGAGCTAAATGCCAAATTCTTCTTGGTGCTTTGTGGGTGTTCAGATCTTCCTGCTGCGTGTTTTCCCAGTTTCTGACAGTGGAATAGAATGAGTTCTGAGTTTATTGCCTGTCAGCAAAACCTCTGTTCTTACTTGGATATCTGTTGTTCTAGCAGGGTAAACAGGACACAAGTATCATACAAGACTTGAAGCTTGCTTTATTTCTACCATGAAAAAAAAAAAAAAAAAAAAA